>VSDK01009021.1:47285-61651 GCA_009767595.1 Symbiodinium kawagutii | reverse complement strand
ATCGTCATCGTCATCGTCATCGTCATCATCATCATCATCATCATCATCATCATCATCATCATCATCATCATCATGATCATGATCATCACGGCTGGTAGTTTGACACACCCAGGCAATCTCCACCGGCACATCGTCGTGCCGAGGTCACAGATATCACAAGAAGTGCCTGCTGCAATGGTGCGTGACAGGTCTGAGCGTCCATGGATGGACCCAGAATGATTGGTTGCAGGAATAGTTATCCAGGATCAATTGGGGGTTTCTCAATAGCTGGGGGTACCCCAGTTATCATTGTTTATAGTGGCGAGTTGTAGGAACCATCCAGCCGGGGATAAAGAATGATCAAGAGCTATAGTCCCCAGGATCAGAGCCCCCTTTGGTGCACACACTTGGTGGATTTTCAGTCTCAGGGAACTTGATAAAGAAGAATCAGCGTGATTACCCTTAGGTAAACTAACGTGACAATGGATTTTGACCATATTTTCTACTGAAACCCTGGGAAACCACCAATAAATGGTGGATTTTCCATTGCCAGGATAGTTTGCCAGAGGGTAAGGCCACGGGGTTGGAAGGGTCCAGTGAAGTTCTCCCTTAGCAGATCGGAGAACGGTCACTGCCAGTGGTACTACGACCATTTACAGACACTTTTTCTTGTGGATTTTCACGCCAAGAAACGCATTTAAACCGAAAAGACCATGGAAAAAATTATGGCATCGCTTTTTTAAACATGTTTTTTCAGCAATGGCAAGGAATTTACAAGCTCAATGAGTTTTCATTTATACTCTGATCATTGATCCGGTAGTCAAATTAGCCTTCAACGATCTAAGTAAAGTTCTGGCTCAACCGACCAACGAATCTGTAGCCACCACCCGGCGCGACCCCGTAGTGCCAAGTGCAGATTTCATCCAGCATCACACTGGCGCTGGGAAGCTTTCAAACTCCTCTCCAATGGTTTCTGCCGGTGTTCGGCATACAGTGCTTCTCCGAAGCAATGGCTCTGCTGTTGCTTGCGGAGACAACGGTTCTGCACAATGTGATCTTCCACCCCTAGACGACGGGGTGGCATACACCCAGGTTTCCGCTGGTGCCTACCATACTGTACTTCTCCGCAGTGATGGCTCTGCTGTTGCTTGCGGACGCAACCGTGATGGACAATGCAACATTCCACCCCTAGATGACGGGGTGACATACACCCAGGTTTCTGCTGGCTAAAGTCACACCGTGCTTCTCCGAAGTGATGGCTTTTCTGTTGCTTGCGGACACCATAGTTTTGGACAATGTGACATTCCACGTCTGGGTCAGGGTGTGACGTACACCCAGATTTCTGCCGGTGGCGATCATACCGTGCTCCTTCGAAGTGATGGCTCTGCTGTTGCTTGTGGAGACAACCGGTTAGGGCAGGGTGACATTCCACGTTTAGATGACAGTGTGGCATACACCCAGGTTTCTGCAGGTGCCTATCATACAGTGCTTCTCCGAAGTGATGGCGCTGCTGTTGCTTGTGGACGCAACCGTGATGGACAATGTAACATTCCACCCCTAGACGACGGGGTGACATACACCCAAGTTTCTGCAGGTGCTTATCATACGGTGCTTCTCAGAAGTGATGGCCGTGCTGTTACTTGTGGACGCAACCGTGATGGACAATGTTACATTTCACATTTAGATGACAGAGTGACATTCACCCAGGTTTCTTCAGGGGGCTTTCATACTGTGCTTCTCCGAAGTGATGGCTGTGCTGTTGCTTGCGGAGACAACAGTGCCGGACAATGTAAAATTCCCCCGTTGCGATCCTGGATGGAATGGTTAATCCGTTGGTCTCCAAGACTTCGATACGTTGCCGATTTCAAGGTGGTGACAAGAAAACCAGAGCACACTTTGTACCTTCATTTTCTTCACGAAGGAGATGCACTGATTCTTAGGTGTGTTGGTCTGGATGGCAACGAAGCGGTCCGCTTGAGGACTAGGGGATCTGACCTTGCAGTGGATGCCCTGAGACAACTCACCCGCAAGCGGAAGGCTTGCCGGGAACAGCATCGTGTGGTCTTGCCCGATGGGCAGCTGTTTGACGCCGTTTGCTCTGCAGATCCATCTATCACACTTGCGACCTTGTGCTTGGAGCATGACAAGCTGTAAGGAAAATGCAATTGCCAGCGATGTTTGTCCAGAATCAATTGGTGGTTTCTCAAGCCATCGGGAACCCCAAAGCTGGTTGGTTGATTGTTATAAACGGTGTATAATGGATGATTTGGGGGCGCCCTTAATTTGAGAAACCACCAGTTGGTAGATGGAAGTGGTATGATGTGAATTGGTTCAGCCAGTGTTTTAACACCATGAGCTCCCGTATTCATCTGGACAGGTCTATCCCAAGTCACCATCCCCCCAAGAGATCATCTTTAGTGCTGAAACGATCAATTTTTGGGATGCATCATAGCTATGTTTGTTAACCATCACCATTGACCACTAGAAGCCATTATAGACCATATTTAACAATCATTTACCATTTTTAAGCATGGCTATGGATGATGCCACTTTAGTTGTTTTGCCGGACGGGTTGGTTTCCATCATTCGTGTACCTTTGCAGAGTTTATCCGTACTGTTTATCAGTTGGAGTTATCCAACCAACAATCAATAAAGAAGCACATTGCTAAGGGGAAATTCAACGATTACAATGGTTGATCATAGGGATTTATAAGAAATAATCACCTCACCAGCAATAGTGGTGAAACGACTCTTGTATGGTGGTTTCTCAAGTCATAGGGGCCCCAAACATGGTTGCTTTATCAGTAAAAGGGATTCTCAATGGATGATTTTGGGGTCCCTATTTTGAGAAACCACCATATCAGTACTCCTCAGCCATTCTATCAATGATAGTTGGATACTGCGTGATTCTGCATCCAATATGGGTGGTTCATTATTGCGGATTTCGGATTAGCCAAGACTAATTCGCCAGAAAATCCTTTCTTATTCACCAGAAAAACACTTGCTGAATGAGACTTATTCGGATTAGCCAATAATATTTCGGGTTATGAATTGTGTTTTTCACAACCCCCAGAAACGTGCGGCATCAGTTGGCACAGGCTTAGATGCGGGCACAACCTCAACACCTGCAGACTCATCAACAACACTCTTGCTGGTGGCGAATGATGGTCAAAACTGGTTCATGATGGCGAACTAATGGCTATGTAGTCATGGCTACACAATTGGAACATGCTAATGGGTCAACAGGCGAAAACGGATGTGCGAAGCTCCTCTGACAGGGACTTTGCTAAGCCACATATGAGTAATACCTGCCTCACCAAGATCCACCGGTGGAATCTCCTTGAAAAAGGAAGCTCGCCATTCGGGTTCTAATTTGTAAACTGGAAACCATTTGGGTGTACTCGAATTTCGGGAAACCTTCATAATGTAACGAAAATTGTAAGGGATAACAGTAAGGATCAGCACATGACGATACTCACAGTGTCTCAACGCCCCATCCATAGCCAGAGCCAGCTCTACTCCAGCCGTTCGCAGGTTATGGCATCCAAAACAGGAGAATACAATGCTCCTGGGCCGCATCGGGGTGGCAAGCCCTCCTGGCTGATGTTGGCTGGTCCCAGTGAAGGAGATCTGTTTCTTACTGGTTAAACCACTTGGTTATATAATAGTGGTTCATGCAAGTTAATGTGGTTATTAACAACGGTTTCAATAACCAAACAGGTTACAAACAACCATCAGGTTACCAACAACCATCAGGGTTACTGACAACTATTGATGCTTCAATGTTACTGACAATCATCCTTGATGATTCCTTGAAAAGTAGGAAGCTGATATTTGATGTTCTTAGAAACCGGATTGTTACTAGCAACCATCATTGATGGTGACTGATTGACGCCTCAAGAATGCCGGCAACGATGAAAATTGTACAGCTTCGGCTTCTCAACAACCATCGGCTTCAGGGTAAAGCTGCCTGGACGACAATGACCGCTATCAAGTGTTTAGCTCATGGTAGTGTTTTTACATCTAGAATCTATTGGAATGATATAAGTAAAAACAGACTTGAGGGTTTTACTGGTGTAATGTTGTGGATTTATGTGGTGTTATTTTTATCCAGTGCAACTATATGTTGATTGATTGGCTGTACGAAGAAGTTTTGCTGGTCTAATTCTTTGATTGCGGTTGTTGATTGCAACCATTTCTCTGAGCCATCCTTGCTTAGCATGGCCCCACTGGAGTGTCTCGGTGGTCTGGGCTCACAAGACTTCGCTGCAGATGATACCAAGGAAAATGACAGCAGTCAGTCACGGTTGCACCATTAATGGTTGTGATCACAGCTGCTGATTTTATGTTTGGTTATGCATCAGAAGTGCATTTGTTGTGTATCGGCATCGTTGTTTATTCCATTGTGCAGATTACCACCGGCCACCGTGACCGACACAAACACGACCGACACACATCGACATAATGTAGCTAACAACTTGTATCAATACCGCTCTCCGCTGCAAAAAGTACACAAACCAGTCAATAGTATATGGTTTAACCATTGGTTTCCCTTTTATTATTGGTTGCTATTCCCCACTATTGGTTGGTGAATATTGACCCATAGCCATATCATGAACATTTCACACTAGGCACCCTCTAGCAATCCAAGATAGTAGTGGAAACGCAGCATTTCTTAGAGGCAATTGGTTTGAAGGAGGTGGATTTTCCATTGCCGCAGGGCAATCAGGTGGGGATAGTCAATATCAAATCTCTGTGGGGTTGATTGGTGAATGTCGAGACTACTTACTGGGGGCCCGCTTTGTAAGTCAGGCATAGCGCTCTCATTAGTACTTGGGTAGCTGCTGGGCTATCCGAATTGCCGGCATCATGACCCACTTTCAGTCGATGAGCTGCGATCATGTTTTTTGAACATTTGCAAGAGGGGTTTCGGTTTGGAATCAGGGGCATGTCCCTGTTTCGTTGTGGGTTTGGGATCATGGGCATTCCTTCTCATGTGGCCACTATCCAAGATCTTCATCATGATGTCCTCAATGGCTGTTAATCCTTGTAGACGTGCCTTGACGACTGCTATACATAAATACTCGTTGCCAAAGCTTCTTACTGCCAGTACATGATGACGGCTTGCCAGTCTTTGGTCCAATAAACTTTCCGACTCTGGTAACCTGCCACTACCAACCATGATTTTGTTGTTCAAACTACTGGTTGAGGCAACCAAACTACTAGTTGATGCAAACATGTATTTTGTTCAATCATGGAGTTTTGTTCAAAAAGTTAAGGCATTGTTTGGAACTGGCTTCAGCAACGTTGGTTTAGTTTCCCCTTTCTCCCAAACATTCATTGGCTGGTGCATAAGTATAACTACTTTTAATCATGATTCTTCAATATTTTTGGTCATTGACCACTCTCACCACTATTGACCACCATCAATCATTATTCTCCAACATTGATCATTTTTACAGTACTCATGATTAGCCCATATTTCCCAGATATACCATCATCATCATCATCATCATCATCATCATCATCATCATCATCATCACCACGGTCATTGACCATTATACAGTAGACTACCGTTCTGAAGTATTGTTAACCATCATTTTACAAACCATTGCTCATTATTGACCAATATCATCATTGCAATTCACCATTGTGAACCATTGTCAACCATAATTACACTGGACCCTTTTTGAAGTAGCAACCAGGTAACCATCATGCACCATTATACTAGTAATTATGGTCACATATCTACGGCTGGTTGGTCAGGGATATGTGGGTCAATTCACTAGTTCGTGCAACAGGTTCACTCCCTTAGTTCTTGATGTTCATTCTTATGCTCATTATTAATATTTCGGGATCGATCTTGATATGGGGTTTGATCATTAACCCCCTGGCCATTTTGGCTCAAGATCACCACGATCCCCTGTTCAGGGTCCCCAATTTTCAATTGGGCCTGGGTCATTCGTTCATACCCACTTTCAGATCATGTCGCAGTGGCCATCCAGCTCCGGTTCTGGAAACAGGGGAGGTCGTGGCGATCGCCGTGAGTACTGGCAAGGTGGTGATCAAGGCCGCGATCGTGGCAACGTTGCTCACAATCCATATGAGATCCGCCTGCCGAAGTTCTTGTACCACATCGCAGAGACAGATGAGGTCGAGGACGCATCGATCATTATGATCGACAGCAGGGACGATCGGATGGTGAGCCCGTTCCAAACTTGGCTGGTCAGCGAAATCATGGCCAATGCGGCCAGTTCAATCAACGTGCTCACAGAGAGGGACCAGGTCATGCCTCCCAACTCAGGGTTCCATGTCGCCTTGTTCGCGAACTACACCCTGGATGGCATCAAGGCGGTCTTGGCCCTCTCGCTCGAGAGCAATAGCGGCAACACATGTGCTCAGTGGGACGGGGACACTGCTCAGGCCCTGTCTCACCCAGCATTCCAGCCGTTCACCTGGCCTTTGCTCAGGGACACATCAGCTTCATACAACGGGAACGAGCTCCTGTTCCATTGGATCCTGAGGGGGGTATCGCTCTGATACCGATCTCACGGTCCAGCAGCAGTTCGTGGATGAAGTTCTCGTTCGAGAAGTGAGCAAGGGCAAGCCGAGGCTCTCGATCGTGGTGGCGGTCTTCATGGGCTGGCGAGTGTCGGTCATGAGCTTCGAGTGTGGCGGTCGCACATACTCGATCGGGCCCAGAGGAGCAGTGGTCGCTGGAGACTCCGCGAGGTCGCGCATCGAGCTCAGGGTGTGCAATCGCTCTTCGGAAGATGCTGTGGGGAATGATGCCGATCGACTTGAGTTCCGATACCGGGACTCGAACAACAGGATCGACTTGAAGTGTTCACGCACTTCCGTTCCTGGGACCTGGCTCACCGTTTCCCACATCTCGGGACCAACGCTCATCAGCACCATTCGATCGGTGCGTGAGAACCGAGCTCGAGTGGAAGGTCCTGAGCAGACTGAGCAGTTCGCTCAATTGGCCTGGCAGCTGTTCACCAGGGCTGGTGGAACCGGTCGGTTGCAGCCACCGAGGAGCAGGTCGGCAGCTTGGTGGTCTTCGTGGGCGAGCTCGACAGCGGCAACTTCCACGTTCAGGCCAGATCCAAGCTCAAGGTGCGGCAATGTGAGATCGTCCCCACCAAGGCTCTGGCGGAGATGCAGCACTCTGTGAGTGCAGTGGCTCCTCAAGGTCCTCCGTCAGTCACAGATTCAGCATGGTCGTCAGGAGCAGCGGGGATCGCCACTGTTCCAGATCCTGAGGCCACAAGCTCTGCTGGATCTACAGTGAGCTTGGTTCAGAGGGCAGGCTATGAGCTGAATCAGCGATCGCTGAAGACAACCTTGGCCGAGGAAGGGATGATGGGTCACATTGTGGATGAGGATCGTGACAGAGCAAGGCTGGATCGAAGCTTCACCAGATCCACGGCTCACATCACCCCGGCCATGTTCTCGCACCAGGTGAACCGGCGATCCTACAACAGCACTACCGCCACGATCGAGGAGGTAGATGCACCGGATGTTCCGGACTGGGGAGGAGTGACAGCACCAGTGCTCGAGCAAGTGCCAGTGAGCACGCCAGCTCCAGCTCCAGCCGCTGCTCCACCGGTCAACACAGATGCTCCCGCTCCATCGACACCGAGGACGGCTCCGACATCCTTTGGACCTGGTCAGAGTCAGAATCCTCAGAGCCAGTGATCACTGCGGGCGATCGATGGGTGGCAGCTCGAATTTTTAGTTTTTGAAGGATCACCGATCCTGGGGAGCGAGCTCTGCTCCACCGAACCAAGTCGGCATCGCCGCAGAAAAGCTAGCGGCTATCGCCCGCTCAGTTATCGATCCTTCGAATGAATTTAATATCTGTATGACATACACATGGGATCACATGTATGTGTTCGACTTGGTACGATCTCTTAATATCTTTATGACATGATCATGCATCACCATGTCTCACGGCAGACGAGTGAAGTGAGGAAGTTGATCAACTTCACACAAGGATGATCCTTGTCACTTGCGCTGTGGGTCGTTGCATGTTCATGCCGCTCACCATCGGACCTATTATGCTCCATGGTCATGAGCTAGTGATCATGATTTCCTATACAGGCTCTCACCGTTGGCTCAGCTGAAGATCCCTCAGCTCTCGGTAGGACTGATCCCTCCTATCCGTGGTCACGGTTATCATAGTTGTTCAACCCGGGATTACGCCTGGTTCGCCCGCTAAGATTAAGCTGGAGATCCCCCAGCATTAGGTTCGGATAGATCCACCCGACCAAAGCCGTGGATCATCGGCTCCGCGAGGTTCAATGCTCAGCACCGATCGAGTGCAAGAGATTGATCGCTCCGGGCCTCAGCGGATTTGGATCAAGCGTCATGGATCGTTCTTTCAACAAGTTTGTAGGTCTCCCCATTTTTGATGATGTTTTTAGAGATCGTATTAGCCAGCTCCAGCTTGACAGAGTCGAGTTCTGGCTTGCCATGGGGGATGATGGTTCAGAGCCCGTTGATAGTGCTCTGTCTTCCATGTTGCCAGCTCTCACAAAAGATCGTAATGCCATAGATGATCTATTGCAGAGGCTGGAACTAGCTGTCATCCTTGCTGATCTTGTGAAGAGATCGGAATACAGAGTTCAAAGGGAGATTGCTGCTGATCTTGGCTATGGGTCGGCCGAGCAGTTCAGAGTGGGCGTCAAGCGGGATGCCACGGCTCTGGGACCTGCTGTTCAGCCCCACCCTCCTCAGTTCAACATGCCTAGAGGCCAAGGCCCTCAAGGTCAAGGTCGGGTCACTTCTCTGCAATCGCAGGAAGAGTCGGAACGTCAGAAGTGGGGTCTTAGGCTCCAGAGGGTGTGCGATCGTGCAGGATCTGCTGCTATGGTCAACGACCCCAGCAAGTATCATGGCTTGTCAGCTCAGGATGCTGCTTGCCTCAAAGCGATGGTCTTCGAAGGAGGAGGACACAGGACTATCAGGCAGCACGTTCGTGCATGGGAGAAGTTCGAGGAATGGCGTGTATCGAAGCAGCTCTCACCATACCCTCCAACCACAATGCAGGTCATGAGATATGCTATGGCTCTGCGAGACGGAGGATGTGGGCCAGCTGTGATCCCTTCCTTCAAGCACTCGGTCGGCTGGATCTGCAAGAGGTTGGTGATGACGCTCCCAAACCTGGAGGATCCTCACCTGAAGTCGTTGATCGACAAGGTCCACACGGAGAAAGGCAAGGAGCTCAAGGAAGCCGTACCAGTTCCTATGAAGCTGGTGATGTCGCTCGAAATCTACCTGGAGGAGCTCTCGAGGACCAACAAGGTTTCATCCACCTTGTTCATCTGGTGGGTGTTGATTCTGATCTACTCATCACTCAGGTTCGATGACGGAGTTCATGTGTCACCCACTTCGCTCGAGATGACGGATGAAGCTCTTCTAGGTCTGGTGTGGCAGACCAAGGTCGAGAGGAGAAGGAAGGGCACCAGGTTCGCAGTGCCAGCATGCTCCTTGTCGGACGTGGCCTGGTTGGATCTGGGATGGAAAGCTTTTCAGCCTTTCAAGCAGGATCGTGATTTCTTCCTCTGGGATCTGAAGAGAGACAGGGAGTTCTCTAACTCACCGCTCACTTATTCAAGGAGTTTGGCATGGCTGAAGCACCATCTGCTGCAAGCTCTGATTTGTGCTTGCCAAAATGAGATGGTCGGCATCAACGAGATCGATGATCTCCAGAAAGAAGTGGCCGCGATCACATGGCACTCAATGAGGGTCACTTTCCTCTCGGAAGCGGTCAAGAAAAATGTTGATGACAAAGCTGTCGGTCTTCAAGCCAACTGGAAAGATCCAAGCCAGCTGGTCCTGAAGTATGCTCGACAAAGGAAAGAGATCTCAGTTGCTATGGTCAAAGGGGTAGCTTCCCAGATCAAGGAGGCTTGGACCCCACCGATCAGTTCGTTCCAAGTCGAAGAAGACGAGGATGCCACACTTCAGGAACCATTCAAGATCGAATACATCCTCAAGGCATCCCTGCCAGCTAAAGCTCTTTCATCACCAGATTTCAGATGCCATATTTTAGATCCCGCAGAAGATGCCGAAGGCTCTATCTGTGGGAGATTGAAGATGGCCGATGCTGTGTCGGTCGGATACACTGCACCTGGCATGATCTGCCGACACTGCAGTGCTCGTATGAAAGGATCTGACTGATCGCAGCCAAACAGTGAGTTGGTGTGGGCCTGATGGGTAGATCCATTCCTGTCAGTTAGCCTGATCACTTGTGGTAGATCTGCCACCTCACATGTTGCTCAGCCCGCGTGTTCACTTAGTTGATCTTGCTTGGCTGGATCCTCAGTTAGGCTCAGCTGTGATCACCCGTTCTTGCAACCATGGTCGATCGTACCGCATATGCTGATGAAGCTCACACGCTCTCAGGCAGATCTTTGGGAGGCTCGGCCTCAGGCAGCCTTTGTGCCGAGCGGCAGCTGATGCTTCGTTGCTCAACGTGGAGGTCGTGGCGATGCTCGATGATACCGCAGCCGCGGCGAAGACAGCCTTGAGGACTTTGATCCCTACTGGCAGTCTCGGTGCCAATGATGCCGAGATCGAGCTGTCATTAATGCAGCTCTCGGCGGTCCTGCCATGCTCTCCAGGGGCAGTTCGCCACTCGGAGAGCAAGAATGGAGGAAGATCCAAACAAGATCCCTGAAATGGCACAAGATGACCACGCAGAGTTCAGAGCTCGTTTTGTGCGTGGTCACCCTGACGTCATCTTGCTCGATGCCAAGGAACCGCGCAAAAGGTTCGTCGAGAAGATCAATCGAGACTTCTTGGTGAATGGGATGGTGCCGTTCTACCCCCTGGCGGAGATCAGAACCAGGGCCGATGCCATCGTTCAGAAATCGGGGCTCTCCAAGAATGCCGAAGATCTTCTCACCATCACTAAAGCTGATGAGCCTGATCAGGTGACAGATGTTCAGACACTCCTGAACCGTGTTCACGCCATGTTCATGGCGCTTGAATACTTAAATATCTGCACCTACTCTCGTGCCGAAGGTCCACTGAAATACCTTCAGGAGCTCGAGCAGTTCAGGTCAGACTGCCCAGGGCTCCCGTACCTGATCCAAGCGGATGCCCTGGTCAGGAAGAAGGTCAATCGGCTCCAATCGGAACAACGGGAGACCTATGCCCGGCTGCTCTCCTTGAAGTTCTGAACAACCACAAATACTTGTGGAATGATGCTCGCGCCAAGGCGGTTCTGGCCAAGGCCGAGAAGAAGAAGGAGGAGCCGATCGATGACTCCGATCGGGTCAAAGAGGGGACGATCGAGACACCAGAGCGCAAGAAGAAGAAGAAGAAGAACAAGAGTAAAGGAGGATCCTCC
Organism: Symbiodinium kawagutii; assembly: GCA_009767595.1. Taxonomy (NCBI): domain Eukaryota; class Dinophyceae; order Suessiales; family Symbiodiniaceae; genus Symbiodinium; species Symbiodinium kawagutii. The sequence goes on along the minus strand of VSDK01009021.1, from coordinate 50,310 downwards.
GAGATGACAACTCCGGTCAAGAAGTCTCAGCTCAAGCCAAAGGCCATGGCTCAGGCCAAGGACAAGAGGATCCCGGAGACAGAGTGGAAGTCGATCATGGAGGCCTCCAAGACGGTGACTGGATCCAAGCGCTGTCACTACTTCAACTCTTCGCTCGGGTGCGCTCTGGGGGACAAGTGCAGGTTCAAGCACGTTTGCATGATTTGTGGGGTTGCTCACCCCATGATCGGAAACCATTGAATCCTTTCCGGTGCTCCTTCGGATCCGAAGGCTGATGAAGCTCCGTCATTGGAGCTGACGGTGCAGCTGGGGTCATTTTGCCACATCGCTCTGTGGCAGGAAATGCTCAAGGACGCATCCTGCGTCGACTCTCAGTTGCTCTCTGACATGCTCCATGGGTTCTCCATCATCGGCGAGATCACTCGTTCTAAACGTTGGCCCTTGCTCCCTGACAGCTCTGATTGCATGGCTCTTCGCGATTTGGAGTCTAGGGCCTGGGAGTTCTCCAACAAGGTCTGACAAGAACGTGATCAAGTCTGAGGTCACGGACAACACCCAGAAGATCTGGGATGCTACAATGGAAGATGTTCATGAGAATCTCACTTTGGGTCCTTTCTTTGACAAAGAGGAGGTGGCCAAGTTCGTAGGAGCTCAAGAGTGGATCCCTGCACAGAGGTTCGAAGTGGTTCAGAAGAACAAGGTCAGGGGAGTGGACAGTGCCACGGTGAATGGGATCAATGTGGCTTCCAAGATCATGGAGAAGATCGAGCTCCCCTCCACCGATATGAACGTTGCTGCTCTGAGGTGGCTGCGCTCTAACGCATCCAACAAGAAGATCATGGGATGGGTGCTCGACGAGAGGAAAGCCTACCGCCAGATCCCAATACGACCCGATCACCGGAGATGGAGTGTGATCTCACTCAGAGATCCAAGTTCGGGCAAACAAGCTTTCTTCGTGATGATCGGGCATTCGTTCGGACTGGTGGCAGCGGTCTACAACTACAACAGGAGGTCGGCTGCGATCACTGACATCTTGAGGAGGATCTTCCATGTGGCAGCTTTCAACTTCTATGATGACAAGTATGGGTTCGAGCCTGAGATCACTTGCCGTTCGGCCTACCAGATTGCTCAAGATGTGCATTGGTGGTTAGGAGCGCAGTTCGATGCCAAGAAGCTCCAATTGCGAGAGGATCCAACGATCCTAGGAGTCACATATGATCTCAAAGACATGAGATTGCTTATCAAACAATCTCGTAAGGAAGAGATCGTGGACGAGATCGACTCCATCCTGGCATCTAAGCTCCTTTCCCCAGGTCAAGCAGGCAAGCTCCGAGGCAAACTGATGTTCGGAGCCTCACCACTGTGGGGAAAGGTCGGCAGGGCTTTTCTCAGATCACTGTCGGAAAGGCAGTACATGAAGTTCCCGAAGAACGAGATCAACAAGGCTATCAAACTGTCATTGGAGAGATGGAGAGGCCTAGTGCTCGAAGGGCCCCCCAGAGAGATCGAGATGCTCAAGCCTCGTTGCTCGGACTTCGTGCTCTTCACTGATGGAAGCTTTCCCGATGGGAAACCTGGATCACCTTTGAAGCCTTGGATCGGTGGAGTTCTCTTCTCGAAAGGATCGACACCATTGCAGTTCAGTGCAGAAGTTCCTATGGCCCTTATCGAACAGTGGCTCCCAAGGAAGTCGCAGATCGCCATGGTCGAGATGTTTGCGGTGGTCGTCGCCTTGAAGACCTTCGAGGAGAAGCTCAAAGGATCATGGGCCTTGCTCTTTGTGGACTCGGAGCCAGTTCAAGGGGCCCTAGTCAAAGGATAAAAGAAGATCTATGCGAGTTAGTTGGAAAGTTCTGGGACATCGCTCAATCCATCAAGGTCTACTTGTACATAGATCGAGTCCCTACGGATGCCAACCCATCAGATCCACCATCTCGTGATAACATCAGGATCGGTGAGATGGCAGGCTGGATCACTGTGCCTGCGATTTTTCCTTTTTAACAGCGTGGGTGTAGATCTGGATAGTTCTTAAACCTGGTTGATCCAGTGAACTGTTCAGGTGAGGTAGGTCTAACCCTTGATGCTGGGGCCACCTCTGATTTTCAGTTCATATGTGATGGGATCCTACCTGATGATCAGGATTGATGGATCCATCCAGCGCCCACGTTCTCTTGGATGGAAAAGAGTGAAGCGGTCGTTGCAGAGCAGTGTTCACTGCTCGTTAAAGAACTTCGAATTGGGTCACATATCTACGGCTGGTTGGTCAGGGATATGTGGGTCAATTCACTAGTTCGTGCAACAGGTTCACTCTCCTTTGTTCTTGATGTTATCTCTCATATGTTCGTATTAATATTTCGGGATCGATCTTGATATGGGGTTTGATCATTAACCCCCTGGCCATTTTGGCTCAAGATCACCACGATCCCCTGTTCAGGGTCCCCAATTTTCAATTCCCACCCACCCTAGTTCCCTGAAAATTGGGTATATGGGTGTAGATCTGGATAGTTCTTAAACCTGGTTGATCCAGTGAACTGTTCAGGTGAGGTAGGTCTAACCCTTGATGCTGGGGCCACCTCTGATTTCAGTTCATATGTGATGGGATCCTACCTGATGATCAGGATTGATGGATCCATCCAGCACCCACGTTCTCTTGGATGGAAAAGAGTGAAGCGGTCGTTGCAGAGCAGTGTTCACTGCTCGTTAAAGAACTTCGAATTGCATCATTTAACTCGCTTAATGATTTGTTTGACTAAACATTATCAATAGCCATTGAAATATCAACCATCATTATTAGACTAGTAACCATGATTATCATAGTCATCATTGGACTAGTCGAAGGAAGTTTAGAAGTCTAACTTCCGACAATATGGACAACTCAGCTAGGGTAGATCGCCTGAGCAGATGTGTGAAAGAAGAGATGTGTGAAAGAAGAGATGTGTGAAAGAAGAGATGTGTGAAAGAAGAGATGTGTGAAAGAAGAGATGTGTGAAAGAAGAGATGTGTGAAAGAAGAGATGTGTGAAAGA
>VSDK01009021.1:4318-47213 GCA_009767595.1 Symbiodinium kawagutii | reverse complement strand
GTGCGGACCACTGTGGCGGAAGGTGTGTGTGCCAAAATCGTGAAAAAACCTAGGCGCGAAGCACACTTGGAAGTCAAAATCGTAAAAACATGTCAGCGTCGGAGCACTTTTGGAAGTTGCAACTTGCAAAATCGTTCGAAAACCTAGGCGCGAAGCACATTTGCAAGTCAAAATTGTAAAAAAACTCCATGTTCGGAGCACTTTTGATGACTCATGATTCTCAAAACTGGCACGCTGCCTGCGCGCGAAGCAAATTTTTAAGATAAAATCTCGTACCAAAATAAAAACTGCAATTTTACCAGCGTTTCGGGCCACTTTTCGGAGATGTCATATGATCATGAAAATTGGCACGCCGCCTGCGCGCGAAGCACATTCTCACGTCCGAAGTCGCAAAAACTCGTGGTTTTTAACAAGTTTTGAAAGTTGCATGTCCGAAAAAGTGCACGCGGCCAGGGCGAGAAGCACATTTTGAAGCAAATGTGTCAAAACACAGCACGTTTTGACACTTTTTGAACACAGGAGACAAAAGTAGGAAAACACTTGCGTTTCGCGTCACTTTTCGTGATTTATGCGGCCAAAATGTGCACAACGCTTGCGCGCCAAGCACATTTGCAGGTCAAAATGGCACGCCGCCTGCGCGCGAAGCACATTCTCACGTCCGAAGTCGCAAAAACTCGTGGTTTTTAACAAGTTTTGAAAGTTGCATGTCCGAAAAAGTGCACGCGGCCAGGGCGAGAAGCACATTTTGAAGCAAATGTGTCAAAACACAGCACGTTTTGACACTTTTTGAACACAGGAGACAAAAGTAGGAAAACACTTGCGTTTCGCGTCACTTTGCGTGATTTAGGAAAGATAGATAAACAGATAGACAGATAGACAGATAGATAGATAAACATGAGACAGATAGATAGATAGACGAAAGATGGCTAGATAGATAGATGGCTAGACAAAGAGGTAGCCAGATAGATGGACAAGCAGATAGTCAGATCGATGGGTGGCTAGATGGATAGTCAGATACATAGATGCATCGATGGATAGCTAGATGGATAGATAGATGGATAGATAGTAGATAGATAGATAGATAATTGGATGGCCAGATTCAGATAGCTAGATGGGTCGATAGATAGACAGATAGGTAGACAAAACGTAGATAGACAGAAAGTAGATAGAAAAGTAGATAGATAGTCAGGTAGATAGACAGAAAGATGGACAGATGGACACATAGATGATCAGACAAATAATTCGGTAGATAGATAGACAGATAGATAGATAGGCAGAAAAATAGATAGATGGACAGGTAGATAGATAGATACATAGACACAAAGATGACGAGATAGATAGTGAGGTAGATAGAAAGACAAGTACATAGGCAGATAGACAAACGAATCGATCATCAGATAGATAGATAGATAGACAGTCAGACAGACAGAAAGAAAACTGATGTAGTTTGCCAGTCAAGTGGCCAGATCGATGCTCACATTGTCGCAACCACAACTGCACACTCCTATAGTGCTCCTATCTTGGAAACTTCCGCCACCGCCTTGTGCGGTACTACTTGTAACTATAATTACACAACATCATATAAAACATATATCCACAACTATCTGTAGATATGTAAAATAGCATTTTTCTCATTTTTTGGCAAAAAAAGAGGGTTCTTCTTTGTCGCACTGCGTCCAGGCCTTGGTCTCAACGTGGACGATCCGCTTCAGTGGCAGATGTTTCCGCCTGCTGCTGAGTGCGCAAAGAGTGCCACTTCGTTCGATGTTCAACAGCACGTTCAACCAGTCGTAGTGGATCTGTAAATTTCATGTAGCTGAAATATGGTTTAATCTATATGATTTATAGATATGAATTAGTCGATTTTTTGGATTCTTATATTGATTATGTTCTATGTTTTCCTTTTTTCTTCTTGCTGCGAGACTCAGAAGTTGGTTGCCACTCAAATCCTTGCGCTTCGGAGCTAATCACTGGCAACTTCCACGTTTTCCGCACCTTTCTTTTATCGTTGAAGGGGAAAAGGGTTTCTGTGCCTCGACATGCTGAAGGATTGATCTCCCTGGCTTGCTGCGCCGGGTGCTGCTGCTGCTGCTGCTGCTGTTGCTGCTGCTGTTCTTCCTTGCTGCTACTCTGCTACTCTGTTCCTTGGTGCTCCTTGCTGCTCCTTGCTGCTCCTTGCTGTTCCTTGCTGTTCCTTGCTGTTCCTTGCTGTTCCTTGCTGTTCCTTGCTGCTGCTGCTGTTCCTTGCTGCTGCTGTTCCTTCCTGCTCCTTGCTGCTGCTCCTTGCTGCTGCTGCTGCTGCTCCTTGCAGCTCCTTGCTAACTACCGCTTGCTAGATTGTAATTCGGAGGAGGTTTTAAGCATCGTCTAGACATCACAAAGAAAAATCATCGAAAAATCTACCTTCTGGATCACTAACATTCCATGTCGTTGTATCATAGAATCAGAAAACGAAACCAGCAAGGAATCCACCTTCTGAATCACTAGCATTCCATTGGTTCTTGCTGCTTTATGCGGTTGAAAGTGCTGAACTACCAGAAATTTTGTGTCAGCATTCTATTAGACAGGAATTTGGAAAAGGAATGGCTTGGGTATGACTTCCTAGAAACAGCGTTTACAGTGGTGAAACGATGCCTGTGAGAGCTAGGCATGACTTGGGAGTGATTTTGTCATTTACATGTTGATAATTGATATACGTGGTTTTCCTTTATTATATGGGCTGCTGCTGCTGCTGCTCCTTGCTGCTACTGACTTGTGATTCGTGATGATGGAGGATACATGCAGTAGGCTTCAGCAATGCTGGGGTATGACCTGATCTCGTTCACCATCTCGTTCACATCTCGTTCACCTATCTCGTTCACATGGCGCATCACCAAGGGACCAGTTGGTTGAACATCTTTTGCGCAACCATTGAGGCACGCTGTGCCGGTGGAATTTGTTGTTGCAAGGTTGCTAAGAACTATTTGTGGATGACTCTGTCCCACTGGGATTTTGATGGCTTTGGCATTGCTTGATTGTGTGCTGTGGCAGCCACTGTGCCAGCGGGATTTATGTCTGGAGTCATGTGGGCAAATTCGTTGAAACATACCTTCCGCACAAAATTGCAGACAGAAGCAGACAACCATTGAGGCATGCTGTGCCATCGGGATTTGCTCATGTTACCTTCACAAAAACCGGTTGTGAATGGCGCTGTCCCCATCGGATTTGGTAGTCTTGGGGTTGCTTGGCTGTGTGCGTGGCAGCCGATGTGCCAGTGTAACTTGCGTCTGAACTCATGCGGATCATTGCTTTGAAACATGCGCCTCTTGCGGCTGTGCGCAATATTCCCCCACATTCTTTCGTCGAACCCTTCAACAAAAAGGCGTCGCTGAGACACGCTGTGCCATTGGGATTTGCTCATGTTAGTTTCACAAAAACAAGTCGTGAACGACGCTGTCCCAATGGGATTTGGTAGTCTTGGGGTTGCTTGGCTGTGTGCGTGGCAGCCGATGTGCCAGTGTAACTTGCGTCTGAACTCATGCGGATCATTGCTTTGAAGCATGCGCCTCTTGCGGCTGTTCGCAATATTCCCCCACATTCTCGTCGAACCTTTGAACAAAAAAAGCGTCTGCTGAGACACGCTGTGCCATTGGGATTTGCTCATGTTACCTTCACAAAAACAAGTCGTGAACGACGCTGTCCCTATGGGATTTGGTAGTCTTGGGGTTGCTTGGTTGTGTGCGCGGTAGCCGATGTGCCAGTGCAACTTGCGTCTGAACTCATGCGGATCATTGCGTTGAAGCGTGCGCCTTTTGCTGCTGGGCGCACACTTTCGCGCATTTTTTGTCAAATCTTTGAACAAAAATGCGTCTGCTGAGACACGCTGTGCCATTGGGATTTGCTTGGGGTGATGGGACTTCTTTCCGGGTGATGGGACTTCTGTTTCAATGCGTGCCGTGCGGGTGTGATGGGACTTTTCCCCGGGTGATGGGACTTAACCCCACCGTTTGTAGCTATAAATGGTGGATGTGTCATTTCTAGGTTAGTTCCGGAGTGTATTCATTGTTCTTGGTTGGTAATTATTTGTTATTGACCATTACAAGCCATAATCAACAGTTTATCAGCCATTCAGAATCATCATTATCAGCCATAATGGTTGTATTGACCATTGTTAACCGTCAACAAGCTGTGATGATTCAACGGTTAACGGTTAATGCATATGGCTATGGGTCAATATTAACGATCAATGATGGAGGAGAATGACTAGAAAAAATGGGGATGAACATCCCAAGAGTTTCATTATACAGTCTCTTTGTTTCTGGGATCTGGTCACAGCCATTCGCACCGGGACCCTTTCATTGACCTACAAGCATCTTTGACAAAAGCAGCAACCATTTCCAGGTCAAAAAAGTTCATCATTTTCAGTGGAGAACTAATTTGAAGCAAACGCCGATGTAAGGAAGTAATTCTAAGACTGTAAGAGTACTGATTTCCAGGTCAAAAAAATGATTTCCAAGCTGTTAGAAGAGGATACCAAGCCGTTGGTGTGTTCGGCACCTCCATGCTGATCTGAATGGAGTACACACCTGGCACCGAATCAACCGCCGTTGGATCTGTGGTGACGTGCGGCTGGTTGTGTCATGGTGAAGGGTGGTGAATGGATCGTACGCTATGGGGTGATGTTGAACACGATCTGATGTCAAAGGTTGCGGTCTCCGATTGTCAAGCATGACCAACCTTTGGCAACCATTGGTTGGTTGATTAATGGTTATGACCAACCATTGACCATTGGTTGTCAATAACAAATTGGTTGGTTCAATGATAGTCTCAAACAGTCAGCCAGCACTATCATTGAACCAACCAATTTGTTATTGACAACCCACTGATCATCAGCCCAATTTCCTGCAATTGATCACCAATCAGTTCCGAACCAACCGTTAGTCTCCATGATTTAAACCAGTGCCAATCATTGCAAAGAATTCTCAACTACTGTAAGCATTGGCATGACTGACCACTTAAGATGATTGACCGTTGCTAACCATGGTTATGAACCACTATCAACCACCAACCTCTCTGAACCATCATCAACCGTTGACCAACCAATGCGTTCAGTTTACAATGTAAAGATGGACAGAATCAACCATTCATGATCAAACCTTGACAAGTCGATTCCTCATCAGCTCTTGGATTTCCATTCAGCCGTGTTCTACGAGGGGTATGACTAAAAACCATCATCAACCATTTTCAACAATTATTCACCATGAATCATTCTCGACAACTATTAGAGTCATTATTGGCCATTTTTGACTACTATCAACCATCACCAACCATCACCAACCATCACCAACCATCACCAGCCATCACCAACCTTCCCACTTGGCGGCCAGCCAGGGGTCCATTACCAACCATCATCAACCATCCTCAACCATTACTGCCCCCATCCTTGTAACTTTGTGTACTATCAATGGGTAAAAAGATGTTTCCCAGGCCGAAAGCACGGCAGCGGAGCAACAGAGCGATGAGGAAGTCGCAGGAAGCTCGGACAGATGAGCAAGGCCGGGTGGAGGTTTCCATGGAGAATGGCTACAGTATATGGCAATGGGTCAATATTAACCAAGAATAATTGTAGATGATAAGCAACAATAGAAGGGAAATCCATGGTTAATGATAGGGGAACCAGGGGTACGGGGTTTTGACCCACTGCCATATCATGGGTGACGGATGCTGATGGATGCGGTTGGACGCTGTTGGATGCTGTTGGACGCTGTTGGATGCTGTTTGATGCCGAACATAGTAGGAGCTACCTATAGACGGTTATATAATATTAGATGATTTGGGGGGTACCTCTATTTTGCGAAACCACCATGTGGCTGTGGGTCAATACAAACCATCCAAAACAGGAGTACATGAACATCCCAAGAAAGACCAACTTGGTGAATTTGGTCATTCGTGTGAATGGTTCACCAGGGTACAGCGGTTTCGATCCACAGCCACTTTTTTGGGTATGCACAAACTCTCATGTGACTGTGCATTCGAATGACCAAGAAGAACCAACGGTAGCAAGAACGGTTGGGACAAGAACAAGTACAACATGACTTTGGGAGTTCATGGATAGAATCTAACACAGTGGGTATCAACCACCCGTTCTACAATGATACTCCATTACGATTGGGGAATGCGCCGTTAGCGGACAGCCCCACGTTGTGCTTGGGAAGATCAACCCATTGACGATGGTCACTGAGGGATATTGGCGCGTTATGTTAGTTACCACTAAGGTTGCTAAGGACTTGTTGAGCCCTTTGACAAATAATGCCGTGTTAACGATACTCTGTTGTAGTTGCTAAGAGTTATGGAAGACAAACATTGGTGAATGCAAAGAGCAAAGAGATATGGCTGGGGGGCAAAACCCCGTACCCCTGGTTCCACCATCATTAACCATTGCTTTCCCTATAGTTTGTTGGTTATTATCCACCATTATTGGTTGGTTAAAGCCTTGACCCATAGCCATATAACTTATTATTGTTGGTAAATCCTCCATTAGCTGGTGGGTTAATATTGACCCACAGCCATATTGACCAACAATACCTACCAGCAAGAATGGACAAAGCAACGAGAACAACTGTAACCCGACTTCACAACATTTAACACTAGCCGCACCATTTGACAAGAGCAACAGGAACGAGAAGAACAAGCATGTCAAGAACAAAAGCAGCCATTACTGTACACGAACAGCCAGTACCCCCATCAATCGGCTTGAACTAGCCATCAAAGTCATGTTGTCGGCACTGATGCTTCAATCGGAGACCTAAAATTGGTGCAATGGGTTGACCTGCGCCATCGTCTTTGGTGACAAGTGGGTCCTCAAATGGTTTCCCTACGGAAAGATGATAGTTGGTGGATGGTAATTTGTGGTTTCTCTCACCGTAGTGGTCGGCAATGAGTCCAGTCTCACGCATTGCGACATGAGACGAACGAGGGACAGGTGGATGGGTAATTCTTGCTTAAATAGGATGGTTAGCTTAGTGATGGAATTCATGGGGTTGATGATGGTTGGCGCATGAAGATCGTGAAAGATCATAAAACAGTTTGTGGGAGAACAATTCTGAGCATTGGATTATGTTGAAATATGTTGGGATCATCTGGTGGTAACACATGGCAACGCACCACGGATTGTTGATCATTATTGAGCAACATTGATTGTCAACCAGATGGTAATGATAAATCCATCGAGTTGATTCAAAACTATTGAGCATTGATGATTCTAATGGTAATTAATAGTCATGCTACTCGTAGTAATTCATAGTTGCTCATGGTAACCAACAAGAACCATTGCTGCGAATTATTGAGCATTGATGATAGTCCTTTAAGAAATTAAGTGATTCTGATTCCAGTAGTGGTTAGTATTGTTGATCATTGTTGGTTTTTCCTATTATCTAGCCAATCAGTAACCATCAGTAACCAATTGATTAAGTGGCTGTGATTCACCAATCAATCCGTCAGGTTCAATCATTGTTGAGAGTCATTGAGGCATGACTCACCGAGATTGGCCATCATGGACTATTGTTATTGACCATCATCAAGCAGCCAATAACGGCCATTCGGTGAGCTAGTTCTGGATTGCACTAAATATTCATCGGGTGGTTTCTCAAAATAGGGGTACCCCCAAATCATCCATGAAAAATCGTTTATACAAATAAACCAACCATTTTTTGGGTTCTTTGTGGCTTGAGAAGCCACCAATTGATTCTGGACAAACATTGCGCTGGCAATTGTATTTTAACCATGTATAGCAGTCTACCAATAATGATTTATAACAATCTACTAATCATTTGTAGTAATAAACCAACCATTTTTGGGTCCTGCATTTTAAGAAACCTGTATTTGGTGAATCATCTTGTTACTTGCTTCTTGATCATCTGGTTGCGGGAACTCAGCAGGTGTTTTTGTCCCGGCCATCCTTGCAAACTGTCAGCCACAATTCGCTAACCACTATCACCACCGTTCACCATTCACCATTCACCATTCACCATTCACCATTCACTATTCATCATCATCATCATCATCATCATCATCATCATCATCATCATCATCATCCTCGTCGTCGTCGTCGTCGTCGTCATCATCATCATCATCTCGTCATAGTCATTTTTATGATCATCATCAACAACAGAACGAAAAGAGGGGCCTTTGTTTTTTGTTTGGCCACCATTTCAACCTTGAACCATTCACTTCCGCTGTTGATTATGCTCATTCAATTGCGGTTTATCATTGGTACTAGGCCACCAGCAGACATCAGTCTTGACTTATGATCATCAACTAGTCATGATTCCATCATGAAACAATCATCACCGCAACAAACCAATCATCATTAACCATTATCAACCAGTATGACTTAGTTCATTGGATTCCATTGATATTGATCGTTTTTCAGATATGACCAACCATCGTCAAAGATCATCAACCATGAACCCGCTCATACCTGTCGCTAGACAGCCATTAGCCATCAATCATTGGTGGACCATCGTTTAGCCATCATCAAAATGCTGGTCAAATGATGGTTGCCACTTTCGGGGGTCCGAACCACTCATGCAGAAGATGGTGAATGATAGTCAAGCAAAACTCATCAACCTTAAGTAAATCTGGTAAATCCACCTTAGTTTCTTGATTCATGTTGTGGTTTCCCATTAAATTAATCATCAAATCGTGAGGTCCATGGTGAATGCTGCTTAATTAGTAGGGGTATCCCCCAAAAGCCTTGGTTTCCCATTGAGTCAATCTGGTTAACCAACCTGACTTTACTAATCAAAGCTTTAAGTAACCCTGTACCCCTGGTTCCCCCACAGTTAATCATGGTTTTCCCTATCATTGTTGATCATCATCCCTAGGAAATTGGTTGGTTGATATTGACTCAAGCCAAGTAAATCTTAATCATCACTCATCCAACCACCAAAACCAACCCATGATTACCCTCTGGTAAACTGACCTGGCAATGGAAAATCCACCATTTCTTGGTGTTTTCCTAGGGTTTCACGAAATAGAAAATGGCCAAAATCCAGCTCGCCAGGTTAGGGGACTACCAGAGGGTAAGCAGTCAATACGAGTCAACCCATCAAAATGAGTTGATTGGCCATCGAAAACCCATCAACTTGGATCATCCAACCATCAAAACCAACCTGGTTCCCCCACTGTTCACCATTGTTTTCCCTATCATTGTTGATTATATCGGTTGGTTAATATTGACTCATAGCCAAGTAAATTCACCAGTCATCACTCATCCAACCATCCAAGTTAGCACCCCTCCCAGGTTCGGACGCTTCAACGAACAGCATCGGACCGTCCGAGTCCTCTGCGGTCAGCTTTTCAGCTGAGCCTTGGCTGTGGCGAAGCCAGGGGCGCAGGGGGGTGGGTGGATGGGTTGATGGAGGGTAGTGGTGATGAGATGGTTCGTTAACCAATCCACGATCAATGATGATTTGTCAATGATGAAGGTTCGTTTATCAATGATAATTGGTGAAATTACTTATTAATCAGCAATTACCCAAATCATTTGGGATATCTTCAACAACTAATAATGATAAAGGACAAGAAGTAGCCGAATCAACAACTAAACAATGATAAGAAGTAGGATGTAGCCAACAACAGCAGGGACATCAACTGTTGGTTCGGTTGGGTTGGTTGGATTGGTTGGGTTGGTTGGTAGATTCTCTGTCAAAGAGCGATGGTAGCCAGCAATGGGCTCTAATAAGACGTAAGAAAACTGTTGGTGTTTTAACAAGAGTGATATGAATAGCCAGCAGTCACCATAGTTTTAAAACATGCTTCAGCATTTAGTAGCCGTCATGATCAAGCGCCAAACGACCATCATCGACAACCATTTAGTACTTTTCACCATCACTTATCATGTAATATTTGGCCATTCGATTTCCCAGGACATCACCCATTGCTACCATCAGCCACCACACATATCATCAGCCATGATTCGACATCGTCAACTGCATCGGTCATCACTAACCAATCGTCAACCAAGAGTCGTCATACCATTACTTGCCACTAGCAAGTACCATCAAAGATTGGTTGGTTGTTGTGGCCATTAACCATCAATCAAAACGCCTAGTATATAATCATAATACGATGTTTTGTAGCCATCTTCAAGCAGCAAAAACCAACGATTAACCAGTCATGAGCACCATCATTTTGCACCACCAACCATTCATTTGCCTTTCATTTCACCCAACATGGATACCTAGCCTCTTAAGGTGAACGAACATTCACCATGATCACTATTCATTTCCATTATGGAGTCGTCATCATCATCATCATCATCAACAACAACAACACCAACTAGCCACCGTTCTCTCAGGACTATTTTATCGTCATCATCCATCAACAATCCTATGGCAATCAGCATCAATCATCCAGAAACCATCATGTATCATACCATTGTACAATCACAACAATCATTTCCCATCATTTACCAGGCTATACCATGGTTTACCTACATTGCCATACCATACTATCATTTACCATCATTTACCACCAACATAATCACCATGATACAATCATTAAACAACAACCATCAATCATCCCTGAACCATCATCAACCATCATCCAACATGGTTGACCATTCTTGAAACAGATATAGTACAACCGGTACATCACCATTTCATCACCATCAAACAACAGTCTCGGGCCATGAATCTTAACTATGGACCATTCTCAAAATCAAGCCACAATCATTTTTTTCCATCATGAATTATCCCTCAACATCAACCATGGTAGTTGAGTATCAACCGAAATCCTAAACTTGATAATGATTCATGATCATGAATCATCTCTCAGCCATAATCACCATGAATCTCAACCATCATTAACCATCCTGAATCATCTAACCAACCTTCAACCATCTTGAGCCATCATTCACCATGAATCTTCATCCTTAACAATTCTGAACCATCATCTTTAACCATCCCAAACCACTAGATTTCTATAGCTCATCAGCTACCCATCAGCTTATTAGCTGTTTGTCTACCACTGCCTTTTCATTCAACCATGGTTGATAATCAACTCATAACCATTCATAACCAAAAATGACCATTACTAACCATAAACAACAATTCCTAACCATTCATAACCATCGAAAAACCAAGAACCATTCATCACCATCAATAACCTAACCATTACCCCTCAGCTCCCTATGACCCCCTCGACCCATCCATCCCTGGTGGAAGCCGTGCACTGCCAGGATCCATCGGACCTCCCTCGCATCCCTCCGAGCCCGCCGCCGGCGCCCAGTGCGCTGAGCGGCCGCCCGCTTCGCGTGGCCAGGATCCAATTGTAGGCGACGGTGCGGCGGGCAGAATGGACGATATAGGGATGTAACAGTAGCTGGTTAAATAATGGTTAAATGGCTGGTTAAATGGCTGGTTAAATAATGGTTGATATGGATGTATAGGCTGGTTGGTGGTTGATAATGGTTAAATAGCTGGTCAGTGCTTAGTAACAGTGGTTATAATCATCTATAAGGATCTATAAGTTGGTTATAAAATCATCAGTTGGTTGATAATGGTCGAATAGCTGGTTTAGCTGGTTAATGGGGGATGATAACTAACAATTATAGGGGTTTTGACCCATAGCCAATCTACAGGCTGGTTATAATGATTATATCACTAGTAACGATCATATAGGATCATAAGGATCAATCATATAGTATCTAAGGATCATATAGGTGTTTCTCTAAATAGGGGTACCCCCAAATCATCCTAAATAAAACATTTACAGTCACAAACCAAGCATTTTTCGGGTCCTCCATTTTGAGAAACTACCCTATGTCTATGGGTCAAGCAGTTGACCAACAGTAGTAACTAGTTGATGGTTAATAATAGGGGATGATCACTAATCATTATAGGGGATGTATACCAACTATATGGCTATGGGTCAATATTAATTCACCAACTCATGGTGAATAATAGCCACAAATAATAGGGAAAACAATGGTTAATAGTCAATGATGGGGAACCAGGGTGGTTATAATCATCGTTATACCACTATTATAAGCTAATGACTATAGATCATGTAGGATCAATGATGATAGGGTACAATGGACCATAATAGTTAATTACAGTGCTCATTGCTAGACTTAACTCTACGGTCATTGTATGAGGTATAAGGGGTATAGCGATGATGACAATTGTACAGGATAGATGATATAGAGGATCAAAAGGGCATAATAGCCTATAATTGTTCAAATACATATAGTCTATAATTGATTGCAATGATTCATTCAATTGTGTACACATATAGGGTGTAAGGTCATTATAGACTATAATTATAAGCCATTGACTATACTTATTAGTAAAGATCAATAGTTTGGCAAATATTCCATAGTCATTGTATGAGAATGACAAAACTATGATCAGGTAAATGATTGCAAATCAGACGGTTAACCACATGGTATTTTCAAGTAGTTGATTGTAGTGATTCACTACTGGGCATTTATAGTAGGGTTGCACTTATTTGTATTGAGCACGATTCACCATAGTTAGCTTATTAGCTATGATGATTGGCTTCACTATGGTAGCCCGATGGTTAACTTTGATGGGGTTCATCAATGGCTGTGAACATCGCAAATGGTTAACTATAAGAATGAACTACGATAGTGGCATTGAAAAAAGGGCGAATGCTTGGCTTGTTGAACCATGAGAATGGTTGGATTAACTAATCCTATGTTATTGTAAGAAGGAGCGGCTATCTATTGAGGGTGAACTATGACAATAAATAGCCAACAGGGCTAGTCACGGAGTAAAGGTAATGACTACACACCATAGTCAGCTAGAATCATCAACCCGTGATTGACGAATGATGAATTATTAATTATTGATATGGGGAACTCTAAAAGAGTGAAACGATGATTAACCACAATGAATCATGAAAAACAACATATCAGGAATTATCCTTGTCATTGTGGAGGGTTGATGCTTGTCATTGTCGTCATCAACAGTCTTACAATGTTTGGGGTATTTGTCTACGGAGGGTTAACCAACGATGGACAGTGCAACACATGGTCAACTCTGATGATGAATTATCATAGTGGCACTATAGTGATTATCAGCTATCGTTGATCAAAATGATTATGATTCATGACAACCATTGCGGTTAACAATCAGCCATGGTAAATCAGAATTCGAATTGCAAGGATGGTTTACTTTGATCATCACTTACGCTAGTGATTTACTCCAAAGCTGATTCAGCTTTAACATTGCCAATTACATGACTGACCTTTGTAGTGCTACTGTATAATGAGTCTATGACAACCGTTGACTGACTAGGGTTAAGCACGTGATCATCAATTATTATACTGTACTTATCTAAACCAATGGTGAGCGATGATTGGTCATCAATCATAGGAATCAAACTGCAACAAGATGGATAGAATGATTGTGGTAATGGTTGATAAGACCTCATGATGATTGAAGGTTGTGCATAGTGATTGGGGGTGGTCATTGGGGGTTGCCCGTGGCTACCGCTTGTCAATGGCGGTAAATTGATCAGCAGCGGTACTCCTGGTCACTGCTTGAAGTCTCAAAGGTTCAGTGCGATTTATGTGGGGTAGTACCTTGCGGGTGTAACAAGGGTTGACAACAGCTGATACCGGTAATAAAGGGGAATCGTCCTTGTTACAGTACCACCATGGTTAAGGGTTGATACCAGTAGTAATGGTTAACCATCAAGACCATGTTTAAGAACCGTTTTGAACACCATTCTGCATCCTTAGAGATGGTTGGGAAGGGTAATGCTCGTTCCTGATGCTTAACCACGGCTGATGCAAGCACAAAACGGTGGTTGACAAGGCGGTTCATCAAGCCTTGGGCAGCATTGCTTAGCCTCGATCATGGTGTTTTCTAAGGGTGATCCTGACCGTGGGTCCGGACGGGTGAGGATTTAGCAATGATGATTAGTGATGGTTGATGGTCAGTAATAGCTGATTCTTGATCGATGATGGTTTAATCATGGTTGATCAAGGTTGGTGATGATCAGTGATTGTCAGTGATGGCTACTGGTGGCTAGTGATGGTTAGTGGTAGCCAGATGTGGTTGATGATGATTCACGATGGTCAGTGATGGTTCATTGATGATGATCAATGATGGTTTATCATGGTTGATGATGATTGATGATGGCTTGTGATGTTTAGTCATGGCTGACGATGCTAAGGGATGGTTAATGATGGTTAAGAGCGATCGATAAGGATGAATTCATCAGAACAATCATCACCGATTGTTGATGATGACTCGGTTGGAAGTGATCGTGAATGTTGAACCCCGGGTGACCATTGATTAACCATCGCATGACAAGACAAGTGTAAAGGACAATCAATGGTGTATCAATGATTTACCGTCGTTGACAACAACATAAGCTTAGTTAGTCAATCTGAATCACTGGTTGTCATTCATTGGATGGTTAACAATCTCAATGATTAATTGGATCTTTCATCACTGGTGATCCAGTCAGTTCAATGGTCAATCACTGGTTGTTACTCAACCACCAGCTGGATCGCTCGCAGCAGGCCGTTCGATGGTGCTGCGGCGCCATGTTTGAAACGACAGCAGGTATTGCAGTTGGCAGTGGGTTTCAATCTGGCAGTGCAGTGGTTGAGATGACTGAGACTGATCAGATAGCCCAACTGTCGAACTGTAAGTGGGTGAGAACATCTCTGGTTTCTACTGGTGATTGTAGACGTAACTATAATTCCTTTGGGTTGATGATTCAACACATCTCACCAATTAGTTGATGCCTGTGTATGATACCCCCAATGGATCATGATTAAGCCACTACAACCGTTACTAAGCATGCTTGAATAACAAGACGTTTCCGATCCCTGGCCAGTACCACTTTGAATAGATGTTTGTGTTTCGAAGTTGTGGGGGGCATGCCAAGAATCTAGCTGCCAGCGAAGACCAACCTTGACAACTACTGCTTGTTTACTTGGGAAATGCGTCATTTTTGCTGGTGTACAACGGAAGCCGGGCTGGCTGCTGAAAGAATCGTCACACCGCGGACGTTTCCCGTGTTTGGGCGATACATGTTCTCCAGAGCCGGTTTGTGGGGCATAGGCAGATTTATATTTATGTCCAAATCTATCTGTCTATTTTTGCCTGTTTGTTTGTCTATCTTATTAATCTAGTCTAATCTAGTCTAATGTTTTCCTATCTTATCATATCTTATCCTGTCTTATCCTACGTGTTCTATCTACCAATCTATCTACCTATCTATGTCCAAACCACCTGGAGTTTATCATACTTTGATCACCTGGCGGGTGATTGAAACCTAGTGACCCTGTGGCCGAAGTTGTTAGGTATTCCGGGGGGAATGATCATGGGATTACCGATGATGGTTGAAAATGGTTGATTGCAATGCTTAATCGCTAGCCTTTGATTGCTTTGCTCAATGACAGATTCCCGGTACATTCAGCAACCGTTGCTGAGCCCATCATGCACCGCCAGAGTTTAACCGCCAGCTGCTTTCACACCATTTTGTCGATGTCTATGGAAGAACCTGGGTCCGAATTCGGCCATCAGAGATGTGTCTGAACTTTTGTTGGCCCGATTTTTTGGGCGTTGTCAGGTGACACCATGCACATCTCGGACCTGTTCATGGCCCAAGAAATCTGCGAATCCAAGCAGAATAACTAAACACATACTCAAACATATTCCCAGAATCAAGAACCATATTCAAAATATTTGAAGAAAACACAACAAACCAGATTCCAAGAATCAAAAAGAGACCGTACCCACAAAAACCATCAAATCAAGGAGTTCATGAGAGGGTTTTCCATTAGCGCGAGTCCATCGATAGTTAGCACGAGTTTGGGCTAGCATTAATGGTTGAATTCTCATAATCCTTGCACCATTTTTGGGACAGGGAATATCGGTGGTTAGATATCTGTGGCTATCCCCAGCTGGACTGAAATTTACCATCATTGACCCATGTATCCCCTTATCCTTGGCGTGTAAACCATGGTTGTCAGTGGCTCCTCGGGGTTGATACCCGTGGTAGCCTGCGACCCATCTCTCTGATGCCGAAGACTCGCCCATTCTGCTCGTCTTCGCGGCGAGCGAAACGCGGGACGCGAAGCCGAACGCTGGGTCGTTGGTCAGGCGATTTTTTTGTGGCCAATGGATGTGATGAAGAGATCCTTATGATGGTCATGGCATGCCCCTGCTTGTACCTCCATGCGTAAGCATCTCCAGATGGCGCTGGTCAGTTTCAAGTTTAGAAAGCCCGCCATTTTGGGTTCTGGTAGATCTGTTTGTTCCTAAACCTTTTGCAGTTTCCCTTGAATAGCTGGTGATTTATCGTCAAATATAGGGTTTTTACTGACAAGGTACTGTACCTATCTGACATTACCTGATTTGAGGTTGGTCACAGAGAGTTGGACCAGTTGGGTCTCCATGAATGATAGACATGGCCATGATCTCCGTGTAACATGACTTATGGCCATGAACCATGAGCATAGATGGTTTGCCCCCGATCAGCCACAGGAAAATCAGCCACAAATAGTGGATTTTCTAATTCTAACTAAGTTAATTTGCAAGAGAGTATCTATACTGTACATCTATCCAATCTAGGCATCCCTAAGTGAGGAAGCTTTGGCCCCTTGGGATCTGGCTCAAACCTGGGGTACCCGGAGACCACAAGGCATGGTCGAACAAACATGGTTGGCAGCTGATGGTGGTTGATCAGTTTGAGCACATGTATTTCTCTCTTTGTAGAGATACGCAGATAGATGTAAAGTGTATATCTATTATCTATGTACCTGTGTCTAGTGTATATCTACAAATCTTCACACACACATATATATATATACAATTATAAATAAATAAATAAACATATATATATATATATTTATACACAAAAATATTTGCATAAATAAATATATATATATATACATATATATATATATGCACATTTTACTGTAAGCAAATGTTCTCTCCGGCGTCTTTGCATCGACTTTTGTCCGAACCTGGAATTTCATCACAACTGGATCCCAGTCAGGCCAAACAGCTGTGAGCGTTAGCGCGAACGCTGTGCGTTTTTCAGTCTGGTGTGGAGGAACAAAGTCCATAAATGACCCACCGAAACTGCGATGTTTTCCCAATCTTTTGATCATTTTGGGGATTGATTTATGGACTGCTCCATCTTGCTGGACCTGGGCAAACGATTATGTCAGACTACTTAGGATGACAGGATGTTCACCCGCAAGATATATCATTACCCATTGTTTCCCTTATTATTGGTTGGTCATTATCACCCATTATTGGTTGGTTAATATTGACCCATAGCTATATATCTTTGTCGTAGGGTTTTCGGGGTCTTTCCCATGCACCCCAACTGATGATGGTCCAACTCGAGACCTGCTTGTGACTGTGCCCAGTTTCTGGGACTCTCCGAGTCTGTGCCGCCGTTGTTCGGGGGTCGCGATGTAGTTCGGTTTCTGCTCGATGCGTCAGGAAGTGAGCCATGCTTCATGCTATTGTGATTTCTCTAGCTAGTTTGGAGATCCATATGGTAAACATGACTGGTTTATAAGATTCATAAGCATTGTTGAATCATGACTGGACAGCCAATGGTCCCAATCACTGCGAGTTGGACAAACCGTTTAGAGGCTGCATGATGAACTACATGGTGCCCACAAGCCCAAGCTGTCTTTCCAGGAGAGAATAACATACAGCTGAGCCTGGACTTAGGTTGAGACTGACCTTATCAGCTAGGCGAACTCACGCATGAAAGGTGGTGACAACTCGATTGACGGAGTCTGTATATCCCATCTTCCGTTATTGATCACTAGATTCTTAGCCGTTAATCATTACTATTGATCGATTAATGATTAACTACTGAGAATCTACTAGTGCTAATCATTACTATTAGCTGTTAGTCACTACTAGTTTTGAGTTGCTAGCACTTGTGGGAGTTTATGATGAGCAACGGACCCGTCGCCGCCTCCTTGGTGCTTCTTGTTGCTTGTCATCTCCGCCATCATCGATCCGGATACGTCAGTGTCAACCGGACTTAGGAGCTTATTCATCAGGCATCTTAAGCGTTATCAACCAGATTAACCAGCACATAGATCATCATGATTTATTGTCAACTAGATTAACCAGCATATCAGCCATCCTTCTTGATTATCAGCTAGATTAACGAGCTTGTGGACCAGTACACAGCACCATCAACCAGGCGGACCAGCTTATCCAACAGCTTATCCACTCGTAGCTTGTAGCCACTCTGCTGACTCATGTCTTGGACAGTTCCGCAGTCTCCGAGTCAAATCATCTGTCCACTCGCATTGGATACTCTCCAGTGAACTATGGTTGATGCTTATTCATCTACGAATACTGTAGAGGATGACCAATGTCATACATAAATTCAAGTGAACTATGTCCAATTCAAGTTCATTATAAATGTGTCTAGCGGATAATGACCAGTTGAAGCAGTTGAACTACGAACCTTCAAGAGCTGTTGGTTCAACCTACCAGCCGCACCGGCTCATCTTCTACCATGGTGACAAAACAGGGAAGCTGTTCACCAACGGTAGGGCAGCTTAGAGGTCCTCGGACCTGTCCAGGGAGGTTCATCTTGTCTTTTCAGAGAAGGTGCTGGCCAGAATCATATCAGTTCATGATTCATGATTTGGGGGTTCCTGGAAAGACGGGATGCGATTACCTCTCCTGGAAAGATTTGGGGGTTTCTTGAAATGGGTAGCCACAAATCATCCAATCTTGGTGTTCTATAGTCATAAACCAAACATTTTTTGACGTTGAATTTAGCTGGTAAAACCATCCATGAAGTGTTATGGACCAGAAATGGCAACTATGAAGTGCTAATCTCCATGTTCAGAACCATCCACCATGATTAGCTGTTACAGACCATAAAGGTTCTATAGACCATCCAGTATGAACGATTTATGGTCTATAGCCGTTAACCATTAATGGTCAGCCAAATGGTGTTGTCTCCACATCCTCGACTTTTACCGCTGCATAGCGAGTGGTGGTTGATGGTCCATCAATGGTTTATAGTCGCAACATGATGAGTCCAAAACTTTCACCATTTCCAGTAGTGATGAATAGTGGTTTCCTGATTGATGGTAATTTTGTCCATTGCAAGGATTGATGGTTGATTGTTCATTGCCTAGTTAATGATGGTTAGGGATGGTTGATTAGCTGCTTCTTTGCTGGTTGATTAGCTGGTTGATAATGATGGTTGATGCTTTGCTTGTGATTTTTTTCCTGGCTCCAACCTGACACACAGCATGGATTTCTGGCGAGAACCCTTGCTCTCGTCGGCCTTTGTTGGATGCTGCTGTGGTTTCCAGATCGGTGGGCACGAAAGTTTGATACTTTCAAAGTGTGTAAAAATACATGCATCGGTATATGTAAATGTGCGTGCATGAAACATAATTGCATCTGTGCAAGTGCAAACATATATTGATTATGTACATGTGCAAATATACAGAACAAGACGCGATGGGTCAAAACCCCGCGCTCCTGGTTCCCCTTTCATTCGCCATGGTTTGCCTCATGAAATTGTTGGTGAGTATCCCTCATTTGGTTGGTCAATATTGTCCCATAGCCATGTATAGTTGGTATACGTCTTACTATTGTTACTTATTATGTCCTACTATGAAGCATTAACCAGGTAGTTAACCATGGTTGTTGGTTAATATTGACCCATAGCCATAGCCATAGCAATGGATCTCTACTTCCCACTTTTGGAGCCTTGGGAGCCTCAACCTTCGTCGCGACACAGATCTCACCGCTGCAGTTCTTAGAAGTGGTTGGGAGATCCAAAAGCAGCAGGACGCCCATGCGCGCCCACAGGAGGTGTTAAGTTATGGAGTGGTGGGGGTTACTATCCACGACAAGCTGTGGTCACTAGTGCTGGGGTTGCCGTTAACCTTGTGAATAACAAGCTGTTGGTTATTATTTGTAGAAAAGGAGGACAGGAGTTACTAGAAGTGACCACGTTGCCCACCTGGTAGTTATCATGGACGAGTATTCGCAACGATTTTTCACACAAATGACCATGATGGTTTGAAAATCAGTTGTTACCACTTCAAACCAACCATTAGATACCAACCATGTGGCAAATACACGTTCAACCATAATTGAAATCTTCAACCATTATGGGTGATTCTTTTGAGTTTTGAGCTAGTTAACAAAGTGTTCACGCAAACAAACCCGAATACTTTGAACTTCAATAATTACATGTAATTACTTCTTATTGATTTGTTTTGATATCATTAACTATTTTTACTATAGTGGGTAATTAGTTGTTCTTGGACAATAAGCATAACTGATAACATTTATTGGCCACTATAGTAAATCGTTTATAGCATTAACTGTGTTCGTAAAGTGTTGTTCATCATTACCTGGCGACTATTGAACATCATTAAGTGTTATTAGCCGTTTTTGATGGTTAGCAAACATGATTATCAACTCAGATGAACCTTTTTAGCTGCAGTAAATCATGATTCCGCTTGACAATTGGTTGACAATCATTGATTCTTGAAGCCCCTGGATGATTATTGACCATTGATAACTATCGACATTAGCCATTCATGTGGGTTTGTCCACACATGGTGTACCCTGACCCCAAGCTCATGGGTGGGTTCCCCCTAGTAGACGGCCATAAACGGTGGGGGGCGCCGGTGGTACTACCATGCACTTGGACCCCATGTTGCTGATGGCCCTAGGCTCCTTGAGATGACACTCCAGGCTGTATGGCTGTGACCATCCAATGGCGCCATGGGTAGTCCACATCATCCGCCTCCCAGTAGCTGCTCATTCATGGGGAAAACTTACCAAGGGGACGAGAGGTTTGATCCATTTTGAACCCATAGAAGTGATATAGAGATCACTGTTGGGCCAACGTCCCAAGGTCCTCGTTTGGTCACAACGACTAGGCCTGCCCCAGCATGACCGACGTGGGCCGTCGACGGCCTCCGCGGCGGGAGGCCATGGATTTTCTCGGGGAATCACGGGGGTGAAGAGGTTGATCTATGGATGGTGCATGGTAGTGAAATGATGGCCTGAGGATGGTGAACGAGTGCTGAACTGATGGTGAACTGATCGTGAAACGATGGTTTGATGATGGGGAAATCATGGTTAAATGATGATAAAATGAAGGTCTGAAGGTGAAATCATGGCTTGGTGGTGATCAGATGATCGTTCAATGATGGCTGGAGGTGGTTAATGATTGATGCATGGTGGTTTAATGGTAGATGATGGGGAGATAATGATGGTGTGATGATGGTCTAAAGCTGATTACAGATGCATTGATGATGGCGTTGATGGTTAAATGATGGTTACATGTGATTTGAATATCGCCCTAATGATGTTTCATGATGGATGATGGTTTAGTGATAGTTTGGCAATGGTTAAGCAACAATGTCACACCATAGTGGTTCCTGGTGGATCAGTTATGGTTTAGATTATGGCCGAGTGGTAATTTATCATTTTTCAGTGAAGGTGAATAGTGATGGATCATTGCAAATAGTTTGCTTGAACCAATCACGGTTAGTGATGTTTAAATGCTCAATGATGGTTACTCTATGGCCAAATCATGCCTAATGATCACGTAGCGGGTTAACAATGACTAGCAAGGATTGATGATGGACAAGAATGAGTGATGATTGCAGATCTTGATTCACAATGGATCCTGATCCAACTCTTAACCATGATCCACTAATGATCCACTTAACCATGATCCACTGATGATCCACTTCACCATGATCAACCATGACTCAGAATGGTGGGTAATGATTTTGACAGTTTTAACAGTAGCACATCATGGTTGATCATGCTAGGTTCGGATCGCCACTGGCTTGGTTCGAAACAGGTGAAAGCAATGTTTGGTCATGGCCATTAGCAGTGGTTGATAGCGGCGGTTGATCGTCATGGTTGATAGTAGATCATAATGCTGGTTGTGGTGATGGCGCATAATCATGGTTGCAAATGACGATTGAACATGATGTTGATTATTAAGGTTGATAATGGTTGCTACCCATTGTGAACCAGCCGCCAAAAATAATCACTTGAGCATTTGGGAGAGGCTATTCTCCACACTTTGCCATTACAAACAGTAATTCACCAGACACCATCCATTGCTCAATGTGAACAAACATTGATTAGTATCTCAATGCTCAACAATAGGATGTGGATAGGCCAATACTAAAAGGGCTTCACATTTAGTAGCTATGTTTAAGTTAACCAATCAAGACTGACCACCATTAAGCCAATAATAGTTAATAGCTTCATTTGAATAGTAGACCTCAATACTTAGTAGTGACTAGTAGTGATCCACAATGCTTACCCATCGTTGATGATGGTTAATGATGGCTTATGAATCATTGTTGATTCGTATTTTCAAGTGAGCACTGGCGACTAAGCGCTGCAAATGTCAATCGTGGGCAATCGTAAGTAATGGTTAACCATAAGAACTGCAAATTAGTGATAATGGGGCTGACTTCGGTTATTCAAAAAAAAACTCGCCGTATTAAGCAACTTACGCTAGTAGTCAAAATATTCTATCGGGCTTACTGGAAAGTGAGTTAATCATAAACGTAGGCACAGGTAGCCCAACATGGGCCGCATATCGCTTAGCAAACAACATAGGCACAGTAGCTTACATTGATAACAACTATATGATGGGCCTCGAGCTGATGGGAAGTCGTTAGCAGCCGACCCTGCCACCAGGGAGATGCCAGGATCGCCATTAGGAATCCACGAAACCTTCGCAGAAACTGAACCACGTCCGCGAAGGATTTGTTTTGTTGGTTGACTAATATTTTCATAGGGGTTGAAACCACCAACCAGCCATATTATCGTGACTATAGTGGCATTTATATAATCGATGCCTTAGTAGGTATAATAGCGGCCATGAAGATTTGTTGTTCTTGACCTTTCGTAGGCAAATAGTGGTGAATCATGATTACGCATGGTGATAAACGTGGGTAAAGAGCCAACACTTGCCAACCAGGGTCAACAGCTAACAACCGATGTATTCCATGATATTCCATGATGTATGGTTGGCAACTCATTCAGCCCCAATAATAGCTGCTAACTGGTCACCCATATCATATTGGCTGTGAGTCAAGGGCCTCCCAGAACACTTCCTGGCAGAGTACCGGGGCGTACTACAGCATGGAACTTGAACCTGGAAGAGCCTTGGGAGAACAACAAGAGGACCTTCCGACACCAAGAACAACAAGAGCTCCTTGACAGATTGAGTCGGAGGAAAGCGAGAGGCGCACAGCGCCCAGCAGTGGCCATGGCAGTGGGCACCAAGCTACGGACCTTCCCACTTGGGTCACCAACGAAGCGTACCAAGGAGGATAGCTCGCGGTGAACATCCGAAAGACGACCGGGCTAGTGGAGCTGTTGGGAGGTGAGCTACTGTCCGTTATTTCGATGAGTCTGATACATATTACATACCTATTTTTTTTGAAAAACCCGCTGCACGTATAGAGTCGCAAACATACCTGAAATATCAGTATTATCCACAACTGCCATCCTATTCGCGAATCGTCAAAACATCATGAACCATCATCAACCACTGGTTATAAACCTTCACTAAGAACCATTGATCATATAAGCATTGCCAAGCCATTATTCCAAACAAAATAAGCCACCATGATTGACATTGCGAAGCCATGATTAACATTCATTAACCTTCATTTTTTAAAAACCACTAATGTTCATTAACCTTCATTAACCATTAATGTTTTAATTGATTCGCTATTCATTGACCTTCATTCTGCTAAAACAGACCATGATCAAACCATCATTTCGTCAGCGTCCAAGCGTCAACCTGTGGAAACAGGTGGGCCGTGATGAAGCTGGGCTGGGAGATGAGGCGCCTGTTTCCAGTGTTGGCAACGGGTCGCCTGGGGTGGGTTGGTTGGTTGACTGTTTTTGGTGTGGTCGCTCACTTTTTGGTATGTTTTTTGTGTGGTTGCTTGCTTGCTTGCTTGCTTGCTTGCTTGCTTGCTTGCTTGCTTGCTTGCTTGCTTGCTGGGTTGCTAGCTTGCTTGCGTGCTTGCTTGCTTGCTTGCTTGCTTGCTTGCTTGCTTGCTTGCTTGCTTGCTTGCTTGCTTGCTTGCTTGTCGGGAACCAATGGCTAAGTGAGTTGGATGAATAGGTTGGTGGCAGATGAGATCTATGACAACAACTCTAGGGGTCTGAAAAGAATGTGTTTGGCGGTTGGTTGATGTTTAATGGAAGACAAGGGACAGTTCAAGGGTTGATAAATGGCCAATGCCATGTTGCTTACGGATTATCAACCGATGTTTGACGATTTAAAGCCATTACAATGTGGGTGATGTTTCACCAGCTTTAAGTTGGCTTCTATCTGCGTTAGGTGGGCTTATCTGCCAGTTCTATGGGGTTGCCTACCCAGTTAAGGTCAGATGGGTTATATCCAAGCTTACGCTGTAGCTCCTGGGGCACAGTGATATGGCTGTTGATGGTCAGCCAGGGAGTTGCTGGATCGAACCAGCGACGGAGATGTCACTGATGTTGAGTGGTCGGTAGGAAGGTAAGTAGTGTCAGAACCGGGCATAGGAAATGTTGATGCTCATCTCATGCTCATGCCACCATATCATCAATCACTATTGTTGGCTATCATCTCCTCTTATCAACCATTGTTGACCCAAAATGGATGGCTATGAACTCGCCGTTGTCTTCCAACCATTATTGTTGGTTATTATCCCGAGGTCCTTGAAGTGGTAGCCCACCCCCATTGGTTATTATTGACCTACCTCCCTGTGATTCGTAGGTTACTATTGACCCACCTCCTCCACAGGGTTGGCTGCCCAGCTCGCCATGGCTCGCCGTGATCAATCCCTGCGAGCGCCTCCAGGAATCGCTGCTGGAGGATTTGACGCGGCTACGCGTTCAGTGGAAGCCTCGGTGGGTGGCCATCCTGGAGTAGATCAAGCTGAGGCTTTGATAGGGGTCATCAACTGGCGAAGCATCAGTTGATACGGGATATCAGTCTAGAGAGTGATGTAAATGTGCTTTCTTTAGAGATGTGGTTTCTGCTGCTCTGTTCTGCTACTGATTTCCAGAAGGGTTCACCAGCGCTGGATCTCACCATGGCGCCCTGGCGGTGCGGTGGATCTGAGGCTGCAGGAGCTGCGGCAGAAGGCCACGGAGTTCCGGGAGAAGATCCGCCAAGGCGAGCGCGAGAACGGCAAGATGGACAAACTGCTGCAGGAGCGGCGCGGTTGGTGGTGCTGGTGGTGCTGGTGGTGGTGGTGATGTGGGGCTTGGTGACAGCCACATGGGGCGAAGGTCATTGGGTGAAGGTGGGGCAGGGGTGGGAGCCAGGAAATGACGTAGGACCCGAGGTTTTGGGATCGGATTGATGGGTTGATGCTGGAGCATCACTGAAAATGGTAGGGTTGGTGAAGCCAGCAACAAGACAGGCTTGACCCTGTTGGGCACCATCCGCTGGGAATCATGGACATCGGGATTTACCACCTATGGATGATGAATCGTGCTTGGTACTGATGCACCGCTCGTTCATAATGGCTGACGATGACTGACGATGGCTTGACAACTGCTAGGCAGCCGCAGTCAGCATACATCTTGATGACCGCTTGTTATGTGTTGATTCCAAGTAGCAAGAGCTCGTACCCAGATAAACATATCAATGACTAGCAGTGTGCGCATATAGTTACAGTAGACCTAAATATCATGTTGTATATAAATCAGTGAGCATATAAACGCATATAAATTCAACACACATATCTGATACTATACTGCATATTTCCCATCATCTACTGATCACCTCTGAATCCTGCTTTCGCCTCTTGGCTGCAGGAGCTCCTATCCAAAGCGAAGGCGGAAGCGAGAAATCACGTCCCCGGTGGTCATGAACAGCTGGGTGGATGATCATCATGGCCGGCAGCTGGTGAATGTAGCCATGGTGCTGTTGGGTCCAGCTACCGGCTCCAGGGTGTATGAATATGGTCATATCCCTGTTAGCGACCTAAGTGGTTACCACGGGGATTGATACGACCCGAAGTTGATATAAGTTGGAATGTTTTTTTTAGCACTTGAGCATGTGACGAGTTCGTGGGTTGGAGAGATGTGGTGGGTTGTTAGAAATCATCATGGGATTTTCAGCACTTGGAGCACTGAAACCACGTTCTGGACCTGCAGGGGTTTAAACCTGTGAAACCTGTTTGGGGATTTGAAGGGCTTTGAGCATTGGAACCACTGCCACCACCTGTTGCCGCCTCGTGGTCATAATTGTCGGTTCACCAGGGCTTATCCCAAAGTTATGAACTAAACCGATGCCATAAGTTGTTTGGCCATCCGCCCACTCCATTTTCCAGAGCCTTTATTGTTAGGATCCATCATTAGTAAAGGTACCATTGCTTAAAATAAGCTGCATTTCCACTGGTTGTGGCTAACGCTGTTTCATTTTGATCTTTTTCTCGATCCATACCAGCAGCTACCGTTGCCATTGCGACCCATCATCAGCCACCGTTCACGGACCATGATTCATTCTCACCAACCAATCGCATGCAGCAATCGTCCGCATTGCCCAAACATGACCCATGCAGGGTACCCAACCGTCACCCAACAATCATCGTACTCATGACCCGAAAACAGTAATTTTTTGACCATCATTCACCACACTGAATGGATCAAACATGAGCATTACCCATGTTTCACCATCATTTACCAACAATGAGGAAAGCTATCATCAACCATCAAAGGTAGTTCACCCAACCAGCATCACCATGAAGCACCCATGCTTCACCATTAAGCGTCATCGACCACACATCACCAACCCATCCACCACCGACACTTCAGTGTTTCAGGGCGGCACTGGAGTCAGTGGCTCCGTGCTTGATCAACTCCGGGAGGATTTGCAGGCGCTCCCGAGGAGGATCTGGGGTCAATGAAGGGATGAGTTTTTTTTGTGGCGAAACCATGGGGAAACCATGGGGAGACCGTGGGGAAACCATAGGGAAACCAGGGGGAAACCATACAGAGTGGTACCCCACCACTTGGCTAACTTAGGTTAGTTCACTAGGGTGACTACCAGTTGGCGTAGATATACTGAATGGTGGGTTATAAACCAACGAATCTGACCAGGGAGATACCTCTCTGGAGGGAAACCACAGAGCAAACATGGGGAAACTTCGGGAGACTTCGGGAAACCGTGGTATGATGATAGGATGTTTTTCATAGTGTCCCTAGGGTAGTTTCATCTGGGTTTACTCTAGGATAATTTTTTAAATAGGGAAACCGCAAAAAAAAACATGCAAACAAACATGTATTATGATTAACCAAGGATAAATAAACGTTGGGAGATGGAAATAAGTGCATAATATGGTTACCCCCTGAAGAAGCGATCCCCTGAAATTGGGGACCTACTATATACTTGGAACTCAAACAGTAAGGACCGTTTTTTGCTTTCGGAAACCAGTGTTAGACAACGATGCTTGATGATCAGTGAGTGACCATCGTTATGAACATTATCATTGATCGACCATTTCATTGTGCATGTAAATCAAGGTAATTCAATTTGACAACAATTTTTGATGGGGAGATCATGGAAATTGTTCAGTCAAGGGTATCTAATGATCACACTGTTTCTAGCTAGTACCCTGTGACCATCCATGTTGATTCCGGCAAATTATCGCTGGCAATGGTTGACGCTGTCGCTACTGGCCTCTACCGTTTGTGGTGCACACTCATCCTATTATCACTGGGTAGCATGATAGTACTACCCAGGCTGCATGAGAATCCGGTTAGGTTTTTTTAGCAGTTTTTGGAGACATATATTTCCATCCCTGGATGACAAAGTGACTTGACGAAGATCTTCTGGATGGTGCCTCAAACATCAAAAAGATGGGACAATTGAACTGTGTTGTGCATTGTCCCATGTTGACCGTATCAATGGTACCGCGAAGTCGATTCCAACCATTGCTGGTTTCTAACACCATCAATCATCAACAGTGGTTCATGATGAATGGTGACTAGAAATGATGACTAATTCATGAACCATTCCTCAATCTCTGTCTATTCACCAACCATTCACCAAGCGTATCCACCATCCATTCACCACTCCCTTCATCTACCAACCCTTCATCCATCCAGCCGCTCACCACCCGGCGCCTTGTGCCACGGGTCTCCGTCAGGCCTTGCTACGTGCCAAGCGACAAGCCAACGAGGCGCGACAGCAGCTGGACGTGACTTGGCAGCGATGGTGGCTGTGGATGGGCTGATGGCTACAACCGCTAAGTATAAGCCATGGGAATAAGCTGCAACCATGGGGCTGTGACCAAAGAGTGGTTTGGCCACAGGATGGCCTACAACCATGGTTGGTTGGATAAGTCATCGCATACTGAGATTGCAATGAGAGAGTTCATTGTGACGATGATGATGATGATGATGATGATGATGATGACGACGACGACGACGACGACGACGACGACGATGATGATGATGGTTTATAAGCTGGCAAGTTATGGCCACAGGATGGATTAGGATGGCTATGAACATAGGGTGGCTTTAAACGTAGGATGGCTATAACCATGGTTGGTTGGATAGGTCATGGCATACTGAGATTGCAATAAGGGAGTTCATTGTGATGATGTTGATGAGGGTTTACAAGCTGGTAGACTATAGCTTGCGCATTGGTGACGCGATTTGTTGAGGGTTGCATGTTTGATAGGCCCTGCCTATGTGTCCGGATGATTGAGCCAGGACCAAAAGTGTTGACATGGTCTGTGGCCCAAATCAACAGACAGCACCGTGTACGTCCCCACAAATCGAGGGCAAGCGCATGTAAGCACCAAAACCGAACCATCCCCGAACAATCCCCAAATGATCTCCAGGGAATGCAGTGGCAGACCCCAGACTCGACCTGGCACTGACAACTTGGGAACCCTGTCAGCTGACAACTTGGTTTCTGGCACAGTTTCTGTTTTTGTTTGTCTTGTGAGCAGTGCCTTGCCATGGAAAACACGGCACCAGAGACCTTCTTCGGCAGCCAAGAGTACTTCGAAGGAGCCCGGCTGAATGTGCAGGGCTATACGTACGTAGATGCTTTGACGATCAAGCACCAAGCCACAGGCATCAAGATGTGGGCATGTGCCATTGATGTCAGAGAAGATGCCGGACATCAAGGTTTGCGCGAAGGAGATCGAGTCCTTTTTCACTACACTCCTGAGGATGCCTTCAAGAAGATTACGAGCCTAGAGAATCCGAAGCTCTTGGCTCCACTGGGTGAAAGCACCAAAGATAGCTACTTTGGTTTGGGCATTTATGCCACGATGAAGGCACCCCACAAATGGAACTCCAAAACGGAGGTTCTAGTAAATAACTATTACCCCACCATGGACAACTTTAGGGAGAACCAAGGTTTGGATTTGCCGCAGCCTGATGTTCCTTTCAATGCTGCCCTCAATGGCGCTATTGGAGACTATGTCAAAAGCCAGTACCATGGCAAAGCAGACTGTTGCATTCCGCTGATTGTTGATGAGCAGGTGTCAAAGAATGTCATGGAAGAGGTCACTGATGGCCCCTTGATGCCGAACGGTAGAAAAAGGCTGAAAGGCCGCAATTGCTTTGACGAGAGGCAGCCTTTCTGGCGCGATGTTTGGTTAGTATCAATCTACAAACAAGCTCGCGCTGAGAATCTCGGAGTGAAAGATGCCCAGCAATCATCCTCTGAGATTGTCCAGATCTTAGAGAAGCGGCTTCAGACCGACGAGTTGGTCCAGAAATTGGCCAAGTACGGCCTCAAGAACTATCGAGAAATTCGAAAGAAGCTCTTGGTGAAGGTCATCGAGGTGAAACCCGGAGACCGTCATGCCTGCAATAATTTGGGCCACGCGCTCTCTCGTGGGGAGACGGTGCAAGTGCAACTGCAGCCTGGCCCCAGGACATTCAACAAAAAGGAGTTGTACCTCGAAGCCATCAAGTTGGACAACAACTACGCAACGGCCTACAACAACTTGGGCAAGGAGCTCTCTCCTGAGGAGACAGTACAGGTGCAGCTGCAGCCTGGCCCCAGGACATTCAACAAGAAGGAGTTGTTCCTCGAATCCATCAAGTTGGACAACAACTACGCAACGGCCTACAACAACTTGGGCAAGGAGCTCTCTCCTGGGGAGACGGTACAGGTGCAGCTGCAGAGTGGCCCCAGGATGTTCAACAAAAAGGAGTTGTACCTCGAGGCCATCAAGTCGGACAACAACTACGCAACGGCCTACAGCAACCTGGGCAGGCAGCTCTCTCCTGGGGAGATGGTACAGGTGCAGCTGCAGAGTGGCCCCAGGATGTTCAAGAAACAGGAGTTGTACCTCGAATCCATCAAGTTGGACAACAACTATGCAAAGGCCTACAACAACCTCGGCAAGGAGCTCTCTCGTGGGGAGACGGTACAGGTACAGCTGCAGAGTGGCCTCAGGAGTTTCACAAAGGAGCAGCTTTTGAATTGGCGCTAGTAGGTTTGACAGCCGTAGCTGCTTAGATTTTGCGATGCTGCGAAGTAAGCAAAACAATCCATCTTGCCATTCTGTTTGTTCCCCAAGGAAGATGGATGACCAGCAGCAATAGTGAATAAGGTTGTTGACCAACCAATGGTCTATTAGTGGTTAACTATAGTGGATAGTAACCAGCAATACTATCCACTATATTCTCTGGTATTGTTGGTTACTTTCCACTATAGTTAACCACTATACCTTTTATTTTATAGTTAACTAACAATTTAGTGGATAGTAATACCACTATAGAATATAAGGGCTGCTGCTGCTGGTGATGTTCCTGCTGCTGATGATGCTGCTGCTGATGAAAATGATGATGATGATGATGATGATGATGATGATGATGATGATGATGATCCCAGAAGCTCAACGAGGTCATTCGCCTTTGATTGGCGGTAGGTCGGGTCAGTGCTTCATGTTGGCTGATTATATGATGGTGGAAGTGTAGTTGATTCATGATGAGTTGTGGGGAAAACAATCGAACAAATCAACAACTAGAGCATTTGATGGTTTGATATCCTTTAATGATGGGTAAGAACGTAACAGGGATGAAAAGTAATAAACTCGAGTTGGATTGGTCAGCAATGGCAATGCTTAATGCTCAAGAAGGCGCTATTGTTATGAATGTCCAGGAACGAGAATGACGATGCTTGACGATGGTAGTGAACATCACGGTTGCTGAATGGTTCACCACTCTGGTTCACTTAGATAATGAGTGGCTAACATCCCCCACTGACCCTCTAGTGAAGGATTGCCCCGCATAGGGTGAAACAACATTGGCGAAAATCAACTCGCCAGGCTGTGCTGCACTGACAACCAAACATGTTGGGATTACCTAGCCTGGCAGATGAGCACCTGACAAGCTGGAAAATCCGCCATGGGTCTCCGCATGATGGCCAATGCTGGGGAGCAGTGATCCAGGGACCTTCATGGGATAACCCTCTCGGAGGGTACCTGTGGCATCCTGTAGCCATCTCCTCATAATCAAGGCTCCCTTTCCATTTATCTTTGATCAGATCATCCAGCCTTTGCGCAGGCCCATGCAAAGCTATGGTTGGCAACTTGGGAGTACCCCCCCTTCATGTTAGGAAACATTCCTCAAATTCTAGAGATTGATAATGACTAACAGTTGAATGATTGACGCAACCTACTAATCATAGCAAACCAACCAGTGACATATATCATATATCATCATATATCCATATGGTCTTCCAACACGCCTTGAAGGCAAGTCACTCAACCGATTTCAAGTCATCACCCAGGGCCCAGCCCAGCGCGTGAAGGCTCCAGGGCCCGGGGGGACCACCGCGCCGAGGACAAGGAGTCCAAGTTGGTGACCATCAAGCAGATCCGACAGGAGCTGATGACAGCCACAAGAGTGAGCAGAACTCTCGGCTGATAATGGGATTATAAGCATCAATAATGGGTAATAATAGGGGATGATAAGCAACAATAATGGTTTAACAACTACTGGTTGGTGGTTTGAAACTGACATGTTTTTCCCTAGTAATTATCAACAAATGGTTGGTTGACTGATTTTTTCGCAGGATTTGAAACCGCTAACCAGTTGGGAATGGGCTGGGTAATCGACGTGGATTTGTCTTCAATGGATGCGTCCTCTATGGATTTTGTCATGTGTTCTTGAGAGGATACATACCATGTGCGTATTCCCTGCAGAGCAAATGATCACGTGCAGGCAAGTCGTTGGTATCGTCTTGGCCCTGGAAAAATGTGACAACCATTTTTTGTGGCCCTAGCAAGTTGCTATGCTTCAAATGGCTATGCTTCAAAGATGTTGCATTTATATATATATATCATTTCTTGGGCATGGTGATCACCCGTTGTTCTGCCACGATGAAGGGCAAGGATCCAAAGAATTGACAGCGGACCTCAGAATAACGTTTACATGCTCCGAGTTGTCCCCAAGCTGGTAGATGCTCACCTGGCAAGCTGGCAAATCATCACATTTTGCTGGGAAACCGTGGGAAAGCATCTATGAATGGCATTGAATGGTTGATTTTCCATTGCAAGGTACTCATCTCTTGGATGGTACTGATCCTTTGAGTAGACCTATGTGTAACTTAACCCCCTATGAAGTCGGGAAACCTGTCGAACCCACAAGACCGACATGTGGTTGATCAGCAAGGGGGGATGCACTTGGACATATTTGGCTGCAAATATGTGGTTGTCCATAAATGGTAGTGCCCAAGGACTTCCCAAAATGGTCACTTGTAATAGGGGAAGCATCAATTGTAGGGGTGCACGCCTTGCTACGGACAAAGCCATACGGACCAAGTCACAAGGTGACTATTATGATACGTCCCGGTGGTCTGCATCGCCGTGTGGTTGAACACCAACTATCATCGAAGATGTGTGGGTGAAGGTCCGGAGGATGGCTTGCTATCCTATATGAATGTCCGGGAGGGCAATTCTACATTAAGTAATGTGTAGGAGGTCCTCCAGGCCTGCACGGCATTCGGGTTTTGAGAACCAAATCCTGTCCATAGATTCTTCGATTGAATGTGTGATCCCGGTGGAAAATCACCATGTCTATGTTTTACTGCAGTAAGTCATCTACAGCTATGGTGGCCATTGCCATGTTGCAAGCGGATACTTTGTTAGATTTGTCCGACCTTCATCAACCAGCCACTATGAGCAACCATTTTCCACCAGTAGCTTTGCATAGCTTGGGCACCCTGTGCGGGGACCTTCCAACTAGTAGAGGCCATCATGCTTTCGGAACGATCTGATAAATCAACTATGGGCCATGGATAAACATAGATTAACCATAAGCAGCCATACATCAGCGCAGCAATAAGCATCATTTATCGACTGTCATTTAAGCCAGGTCATTTGCAACCACTATTGTTGCTTCTTGTTGGTGATAGATCATTCCCCCATAATTGTTCATCATTCACAGCATCAAACATCATTCACTGCCAACACGAACCCTTGGCCAACCACCTGCGAACATCGCGGGACATCAACCCATTCTTGTTCGTCAGCGACCGTTCATCCATCATTGGTCACCATCTGGTAGATGTTCACCTGGATTGCTGATAAATCACCCTATTTTCCAGGTAAACTGTGAGAGAAACCATCGATTTCTATGGGCGAAATTTCCCGGTCGCGTGGCTGGACGCCTCCGAAGGATTTGAAGGACACAAAGTTGTCCGAGTTGGAGGAAGACGTCCCTGGGCCACAGCGTGCAGTTCGAATCAGAACTGCGGGCTTGGAAGGTCATCTCAGAGATCAGTAGGGTTGGAATATGTGACCTAAAAGATATGTAACCAGTAGGTTTTTACAAGCCCGTAGTGCCGTAGTGCTAGAAAACGTGGGGTTTGAATATGTAAAACGATATGTAAAAAGATATGGAAAAGATTTGTAAAAAGATCTGTAAAAAGATTTGTTAAGAAGAATAATCCCAGAGACCAGATGACAAGGCTTGGTCGGTTTACAAGGATTGGTTGGTTGGGCACCCCAAATGACCGGTAAGGACACCTTTGAAGGTTGGTTCACCCTGCTTTTTTTGTGGCATTTATGGTTTTTGAAAATGGTTTTTTTTGTGGTTTTGTTCCTGTTCTTGGTCTTCTTGGTCTTCTTTGCTTTCCAGTTGTTGAAGTTGCTGCTACTGTTGTTGCTGTTCTTTAGGCTTTTTCTTCTTATTGTTTGTGTTGCTGCTGTGTATTATCTGTAAAGGGATGAATGCACCCCACTATGAAAATCTTCCCATGTGAAGGGTCCAGCCCGATTGGTGTCACGACCAGGTTTTGGCGTATCTACCGCAACTGGCGGAGTCCCAAA
This sequence comes from Symbiodinium kawagutii, assembly GCA_009767595.1. Classification (NCBI taxonomy): domain Eukaryota; class Dinophyceae; order Suessiales; family Symbiodiniaceae; genus Symbiodinium; species Symbiodinium kawagutii. The sequence goes on along the minus strand of VSDK01009021.1, from coordinate 12,868 downwards.
ATTCTCAGGTGGTTTGAATCCAGCCAAGCCCACCACACAAGTGCGATGACACCATCGGCTTTGCCAAGACCTTACAAAGCCAAAGTGTGAGGTCTAAATCCAGTCATGATTGGCATGATCAGAACCACTGGCTCTATGCTTCTTAGAGGTTCAGCTGCAGTTGACAGTGGATGACAGTGCCTGAGGTGTATCGAGCTCGCGAGGAAGCCAAACTCAAGGTGGGACATGGGTGGCTGGAGATCTGCTGTGGGAAGCAGCAGCGACTTTTCACCCAGCTTTTGGTTGCTGCTGATGCTCTTAGCATTTCTAGTATCCTAACACTATCAGACCGCAACCGGTATTAGCAGCAGCAGCAAAAAGTGAAAAACATGTAACACTAGCACAGTCTGACCCGACAAAACACTTGAGAACTCTACACTACTCACTTTCTCAGGTAGGAAAAAAACCAAGCGTTGGTTTCGATCCGCTAAGTTGCCACGTTGAGACGGCGCCAGGGAGCTACTGTAGCACCTAGGGGGGTGTAACCCCGTGTAACCACACAGTTCTCACCCTGGGATCGGCATCATGGACTTTGGAACGGCCAAGCAGCTGGTGACCCAGCGACTCGCAACAGTTGTCACAACCAGAAATGGCTTATCTGATTCCCAGTGTCATGTGGCGAGCTGGGTCAAGCAGTTAACCAACCAATAGTAGAGGATAGCAACCAACAATTTCATAGGGAAAACAATGGTTAATGATAGGGGAACCAGGGGGAATTAGGGTTTTGACCCACAGCCATGTGGGTCGATTGCTTGTAGTTAATCAATCTGGTTCGTTTATAATGCTTGATCATGTTTAAGGCTCCTAATCAACCATGATAGTTGCGCGCTTATGCAGCAATGGTCGATCAAATGATTGATTCAAATGATGCAAGACATCAAGAAAGTGGTGAAAACTATTTGGATTTCCTGACAGTGGGTGATAGCAAAACCCTACCTACAAGTAAACACCCATTTGATGGATCAACGTGTGAAGTCAAAGACATTGCAATCAAATCACTATTTTTGTTTTCTTTTCGACCTTGCACAAACAGATTCAAATCAAAGAGCTACACCTATGTGTTGGATGATCTACTCCCAGGTGATGCTTGCCAGCCCAGCCACTCGCCTCAGCCGGCCTCAGCCACACGTTTCCACCCCCATTCTGGGATGATATCCAACTCGGACTGGCTCCGTCCTCCTCTGTGCTAGCCACATGACGAGGCGGACCCATGATTAGCAACTATACGGCGAATAACGCTGAGTGGATCCCGAAACCAAATCATGAGTCAAGACCAAACCATGAAATCCAGCTAAGTATATCCAAAACTCATGCAAACACAACGAAGTCAGCTGATTTCACCTGCACAAGCTGATATTCAAAGCTTTCTGAAGCATCAGCATCCATCATCCCATGGTCTCCATGGTGCAGGTGGAGAAATTGGAGGCACAAGGCCACGCTGCAGGGACCATCAGCACAGTCCCCGACGTGAGCGAGACAATCCGCAGGAATTATGAACAGGTCATATGGGAATAATTTCCATATGGTCATATGGATACATAACTAGTTGATATTGGATGAACATGACTGTATAGCTGTCAGAGATTTTAGACTCTAAGTAATGACAGCTATACAGTCATGTTCATCCAATATCAACTAGTTATATATCCCCACTTTGCTAGTAAAATGATAACGATTACCTCCACTTTATTGATATTCATCAACCATTGTGAACCACTTGTTGGATTGTAATCAGTGATCACAATCATTGTCAGCCTATTCTTAGCCTATCATTGACCTGCTATAACCCAATATTCACCTATTGTTAATCTGTTACTAACCAATCGTCAGCCTGCTATTCACCACTATCAACCATTACTAGTAGGTTAACAACCCATTATTACAAGTGATAGTACAGTAAGTTATCTGCAGGGTAAACAATTGCTAGTGACTTATGAACCAATGATAGTAAATTGTAATTAACCTCTACCTATTATTGACCTTATGTCAACCCATTATAAACCGGTCATGAATCTTTGATTTAACCTATGGTTAATCTATCATTTGCCACTATCAACCTCGTATTAACCTCTTATTAATATCTTATTAACCACTTATTAACCTCTTATGATCCTACTATTAGCCTATTAAGCTACTATTAGCCCTTTTCAACTCATGATCAATAGGTTACAACCCATAGTCTGTTAACCTGCTATTCACCCTGTTATTTGCCATTGTCAACTCTCTCATTTAGCCTATAGCCATTATCAACCACTTACTAGTTTGTTTACAACCTCTTCTCAATCTCCTTGAAAACAACTATTCACCTAATATAAACCTACTATTAGCCATTATCAACCATGACCAACCCTCTCATTTAGCCTCTTGTTAACCCATCATTGGCCACTATCAACCACTACTGGTAGATTTACAGCCTCTTATCAACCTCCTAAACTGCTATTTGCCTATCACTAATTCACTTTAGGACATTACCAACCATGACCTATTCTCAACCTCTTACTCAACCTATTGTTAAACCTATTATCAACCTAATATTCACCATCATCAACCAATGAATACCAACCAATTGCCCATTGTTAACCTCTTGTTCACCACTTGTTAACCTATTGTTAGTCTATGATTCGCCATTATCCAGCATGCTCACTGACCACCAGCCCACTACCAGTCACCATCTCCACTTCAGCAAGCCACAGTGCCGGCGGCAGGCCTTCCCCAACATGGCAAGGAAGCAGAGGCCAGCGCTTCGGCGCGCGCTGGTGGGGGGTTGCTCCAGGTGGGGACATGGGTTGGGGGTGATGTTTGGTAGCCGACAAATGGCTATGAGTCAATATTAACCATCAAGTTTATGGCTTATAATGACCAACCAAATCATAGGGAAAACAATGGTTAATGATAGGGGAACCAGGGGTACGGGGTTTTGACCCACAGCCAAATGGGTTAGTAATGTTTGGAGCGGTGAATGACAATGATTAACCGTGGTTACATCAATGATTTGTAAGGTAATCGTTGAACGATTATGAGAATGGTAATGGTTTGATTTCTTAGTGGCTAATGAGTATAGCGAAACTGAAGATTGTTAGTTTGTACTACTGCTGGACAAAGATTTACCTGGTTATGGGAAGCAGCTGGTTCTGGGTCAATATGGATTAACCAACCAACCAATGGGCCAGTAATGATGGTTGCTGGTCAACAAATGTCTGATAATGATACTGGCTAATAATAGATGATAACAACCAACAGTGATGGGTGATACGGCTATGGATTATAACCAACCATCAAGAAATCTTTGGGTGAACATCCCAACAGTTGGACTAGATTAGTCATTGGGGGATGTGAACTGCTTGCGTAGCAGGGGCCCTTGACCCATAGCCAGGTTGGTTTCAGAATGGTCGAGGCTCACAGGCGGTCAAGCCAGTGACCATCCAACAGCAATGTGAAGCCATCCCAGCAGCGGTTTAGTAAGAGCTGGTCATGGCTGATGTGAACAGCCAGGTGTGGGACCGGAACTAAGCCCTGACCCCCATTGGATCAGTGCAGGAAGGCCGAGATCGAACCCACCGGAATGGAACTCACCGTGGCAGGGCAGTGGCTTCGCCACGCTTTTCTGTTGCGATGAGAGTTTGCCGTGGCGGTGAACCACGGGGACTATTCGGTGAGCGGAAGGGCATTTTTCTATGGTTTATAGTGGTTCATAGTGGTTCATAATGTTAATGATGGTTTAGAATAAGGGATATAAGGGATAGTACTCAACAACAATGGTAAAAACAACTACTAGTTGGTGGCCTTAAGCACCTTTCATTTTCTTCAGTATTTGGGGGCTCTCAATCGGTACTTGATGTGTTCTATGCAGAGCATCAAATTCACAAACAATCATAGGGTTGCTTCAGACGTGTGGGGCCGTTGATTATACCCAACGCCCAGCCATCATTCATCATTGAGACCCATTGCGATGGGAAGCGTAGACTACAGCAAGTTCATCGTCACGCATCAATGATTCTTGAATCTCAACTTGTGATTATTGATAGCAAAAGCAACAGTGTTGTGATAACGAAGGTGGTCGTTTCTCCGATCGTAGGTGATTTAGATATACGATCGCAATCAGTGGGTGTGAGAAAACTTAGTCGATGACTCTTCAACATGTCATATTATCATTCTTGCTTGGAAAACATTGCAAAACCATGTTACAAAGAATCGGGGCGGTTCATTGGCCAACGATCGCCACTTAATCTGCATTCACGATTCAAACCCAGCGCTAGCTGCTCATTCACCATCATAAACCAGCACCAACCGTTACAATGATCATCATCAGTTCTGTCATTAAGTTATTGGTGATTATTGGCGATCAATCAACCACAACCACCATCTGTCACCAACTTTTTGCTGCTCATGACCCATTTGTTCTTGCTTATTATGCAATTGTCCTTGCTTACTAACCATCCGTTGTGGCTCATTCACCATCACTTGCTTAGCCATAAACCGACCATCAACCATCATTGACATAACCATTGACCAACCATGAGTCATCCATGCACCACCCCTGTGCTTCCACTTACCATTGGCAACCAACCCCAGTTACAACGAGCTGGCAGAAACCAGCTGGTTACCCACTATTTCATGGTAAGTGGAAGTATAGTGTAACACTACCCACTCTTCTTGTTGGATCATAGCCTCAACCATTAGATAAAATGATTCACTGATGCCTCTTGCAAGGCGATCTACGAAGAGATCGTGGTTGCACAGAACAGCGTTGCGACTTGGCAGTCACCAATGGATGGGTAAAGGGTTGGCTCCTGGCACCAGATTCCTGTCAAGCACCAGGTTCCTGTCAAGCCACCACCCATGGTAGTAGCCATGGTGAATGATTGGTTCATGGGCTGGGTCATGGTTGATTGTTTGCTGGTTTCGGGATGTTCGATGCTACTGCTGATTGGAAATGGTTGATGGTGGCGCACGCTTCAAAAGGATAGGTTTTGCACATATTTCTGCAGCGAGCCACGTAGCTCGATAGAAGTGTGGCTGGATTATAAGCCAACCTATGGCTGGAGGAGACCTGAACCAATCAGAAATGAGCGGCTGGCCCACCGACTAGGGAATCATGATGAAACCCCGGAAACGAACGTTGATTCTTGGTACTGAAGAACCATGCCCACCATGTCGAGCAAATCGAGGTAGTGATCATATCATGAATTGACATTGCGGGACCTCGACGGCAAACCTGTTGATGAGGAACCTTGTTGGGGATGGAGAGGGTTGGTAATGGTGAACACGGATGGTTGTCTCACCATGATATATTTACATTTATTAAACATCATTGACCAGTATCAACCAGTATGAACAAAAGAGAGGACAACCGTAACCGTTCTTGAAAGAAACAACAACACCTCCTTAAATATTTTGAGTGCTTGATTATCGCGCATCATTATGAACCATGCACCATTGGGACAGCACTGGAACATCCATAACTTTCAACGTTGCATTCCACCTGCAATTTGCGCTCGTATCAATCATGAATCACTGTTGTTAGCACCAATTATCCGAACATCAACCATGAGCCAACACCAACCACCAATCAACCACCAATCAACCACCAATCAACCACCAAATTCATCCAACAGCAAGCCTTTGTTACCCATTTTCATTCGCCGGCGCGCCGGATGGGTCGCCCATGAAGTCACCACGCGACGCACCGCCGCACCGCTACCATCAACGGTCGCAGGCCGAGATCCACCAGAAGACTGCGAAGCTACAGGAGTTGACCGTGATGGCTGATGAGTAGTCCTGGTTGAAGCGGTGCCAGCTGGTTGCTGGTTAGATCATGGTTGCTTGGTGGTTGACAATGATGATTAATTAATGGTTATTAACCATCAAAGAATGATGATTCACTGGGATTAAACATTAATGGTTATGATTGCTGGTGTTTATTATCCAACATTAATCATCAACAACCAGTAGTAACCATCATTCACCTGTCATGAACCATCGCAGAGCAAGAACTCGCCATGAGCCAATGCTGGCCATGCTCCTCCGGTTCCGCCTGCTCTTGCGGGGGGGGTTGGGATCATGTCGATGGCGGCCCCCGCCCGTTTCATAAGGAGGTGTTCATCCCAACCCACAGCAGATGCTGGAAGGTAGCCTCTATTGATATCGTAGTTAGTTGGTTAAACTGCTTTGTTCGTTGTTGAGTATCGAATCAAAGCCCCAGTATCATCGGCTATACCCCCATGATCCCTGGTCAGATCCCAATTGCAAAAACCCATCACGACTGAAAATGATCCCCCAGTGGACACTTCTGTTACAGAACTTTGTGCAACATGCTAACTCCATTTGATCATAAATTGTAATCAATCAATGATGTTGGATTTTTGTAATATAGTTGTGATTCATTTTGTTGGATTCGAGGTTGCGTCATAATATCCAGTGAAACTTGGCATTCATGTTCGTATCCCATTTCTCAAGGGTGCACTGCCAGGTCTATCCAAATGGGGGCTTCTCCAAATACGGGACCCCCCCAATCATCCATTCTCCTAATCATCCATTCAGAACCATTACTAACGATAAACCAGCTATCTTTTGGGCACTCCTTTCATGAGAAGCCACCAAATCAGTTAGTTATGCACCACTTTCTCTTGTCAACGGAACCGGTCCGGAGGATGAGAGGGTCCACTTTGAAACCATGGCCCGCGAACACGCGGAACAAAGTTCCAACTTGGAGGACGCTGCCCGCGGCCAGTGAGATGGTCTGGGCTGATTAAGTTGGCTGGTGTAGAAGCGGAAACCAACAAACAACTGGAAGATATGGCTATGGGTCAAAGCTTTCACCAACCAACCAATGGTTAAATAGCTGGTTCATGGTGATAATAGGGGATGAGAAGTAACAATTGGAGGGGATATATCCCAACTAAATGGAAATGGGTTAATATCTGAATCAACCAATTTTCATGAGGGATAAACACCAACAAGAAAAGGAAAACAATGCTTAACGGTAGGGGTTTTGACGCACAACCATATCATTAGCAACAACAACGATGTACAAAAGATGCCTGGTTGAGTACTTGCTGTAGTTGCTTGGCTGGTTGGAAACCAGCAAGACGAACGGTGTAGCCAACACGAAGCGGGATTTCGTCAAAGCAAAGATTGACTTTATGTATTTTCTGCGGGTTGTTAGATCACCCGGTTGTTGTTTTTTTGCTTGTAGCATATTTACATATACATATACATATACTTTTTACATATACATATACATATACATATTATACATATAGTTGCGATTTTTACTGATGCATGGATGCCAATCAGGACTCAAGATTCGAGTTAGTGAAACTCCCGGAAACATTGAAAACCTTATGTATTGCGTCACCCCACTGCCGTTTCTCGAGATCACAAACCCCAGTCCGGTGCGCTCCCCAAAAATAAGGGGACCGAAAACCAACAACAAGTGTACAATGGTATGACCGGCACCTATCTGGCTGGCGTTGTTGATCTTTCCATATTTTTTGTATTTTTGCTCATCACCATCCTTGATACTCCGCCCCCGGGGTTAAAGTGTGTGTGTCACGTTTCGTCTTCACCGCAGGGTTTGGCTTGAGTTTGGATGTGCACCTCCTGCCAAGGTAGGCTAGGTGCGGTTGTAGTGGGAAACCTCTGCGAGGCGTGCTTGGCCTTAAAGAGGCTAGGACGTGTTCGCTTGTTAGAGCCTCCCGCGGACCAATTGCCTCAGCTGAATCAGATTTTGCAGGCTGCGCTTTTCCAGGTTGAGGAGCTGAGTGATTCTTGGAGCGGCTTGAGCAAAGAACGGGGAAGTGTCCCTGAGGTTGGCAAGGAAGACCGGGGCCAAGACCCTGCACCGGCTCCAGCCGTCCACACTGAGGAGAAGCCTGCAGTTGAGGTGAAGGCAGAGGCCTCGAGCTCAGAAGGGAGACCACCGCCTGGAGATTGGGTAGGAGCAAGACCCAGCCCCAAGGCAGAAGCAGTTGCGCCTTCAAAGGAAGAATCAGAGAGGAAGAGGTCTCGGAGCAAAAAGAAGAGGAGGCATCGCAAGAAGTCCACGGAGAAGACTTCGAAAAAGAAAAAGCGTGAGGAGACCCAACCTACAGAGAGTGAGGAGACGAAGGAAGAAGCGAGTAGCAGCAGACTTGGTTCGAAGAGACCAGTCACCCCAGAGAGAAAGGAGGAGAAGCGAGAACCAACTCCCTTGCCCCGAGGAGACGGCAAGCGGAAGAAAAGCCGGCAAGATAACCAGTCGGAAGAGGATCGAAAGCACAGCCCAAGGAGAGAAGATAGAGGAGTTCGGTTGGCATCACCGAAGGGGAGAGCTCCTTACAAGAAAGACAAAGGAGAAAAGTGGAGGCAACGAGGACAAACCTACGGGTACAGCAATAGAGGACGAGACTACTACCATAGGTGGTAGAGATGGCGCCAAAAGTAGCATTGCGGAGACCATCAGGAGCAGCCGGAGTAAGAGGAGCTCGGCCAGCTTCGGGGAGGATCCCTGCTATGAAAGCAATGAAAGCG
>VSDK01009019.1:46603-57872 GCA_009767595.1 Symbiodinium kawagutii | reverse complement strand
CAGCTCCCAATGTACACTGGGGTTACTCTCCTTCTTCACATATGCATTCGTGACGTGCGTCACTCACTGTAAGTATGAAGCCGCCTAAAAACACCTGTTTCGGGGGTCCGTTTGGAAAGTGCTTCCCCGATATGCCAGGGATGTCCCCAACAGTGCCAGAACAGCCATTCATGGCCCATGGATGGATAAACCAGAAACTGTAATAGACAGTATGGTAGTAGGTTACTAGTGGTTCAGTATTGGGTCAATAATGAGAAATACTCCCATTTCATCTTATATCCTCATAAATGCTATCATGGCCTCATGGCCATCAAAACCAAACACCAGTGGTGATCCCAAATCTCCAGTGGTCCAAGTGGGTGGGAATCAGTGAGAAGAATCAAGAAGGAGCATGTTGGAACTGGATCAATGGATTTCAGATTCCCTCAACAACCTGAACCGGTTCACAAAAGGCCAGGAGAACTGAAGAACCAATAATTTGTTGGAATCTGTTGGTAATCCCTTTGTCCAATTGCAAAAATGTTTGAAGCTTGTAGTAACGGGTCCATTGGTCCATCAGGGCCAGCTGCCAGCAATCACACCGGGGTCCTAGCGCCACCAGAAACCACAAAGTCCCAGTAGACAGCAGCCAAACCGTTTAGATTGTTGGTCGATTGACGCGACGTGGATTGACCAGATACGATATCAAAAACATATTTGACAAATCTCAAGATGATGTTCTTTGGGACCACAACCCAGCAGTAGGTTCTTTTGGGCCCCAAAACTCCAATCAACAAATGGTACATCTGTAGGGTTAACACTTCCTGGACGCCTGGAAGCTTTCGAATGCCGTGAAAGAGATGCAATAAGAGAATCAACACAACTAATGCTTTAGAAGTGGTCAAAGGAAAACAGAATTACACAATCCCAAGTCAGTGAACGCTCATCTAGCTATGTGTCTACATGTTTATTTGATCAGTCACTGACTCACTCACTCTATTTTCAACCGGTGGGTGGTGACGTGACTTAAGTGCGAAGCGTGGCCTCCCAGCGTCATCAATCTCAAGACCTTGTAATTTTCAACCACACAGGCTGGCAATGTCTCAGGCCCCACAGCCCACTCCATAGCACTTGTGGCCTTAGAGTCCAGGAACAAAAGGCAGGCTCCCAAACTGAATCTCCTGATGCCTGATGATACCTGTCACCTCTCAACTTGCACTCTTGTCCCAGATTTTTTTTGTCTTGCTTCTCACGAAAGTCTTTGGTCGAAAGATTCACCAAAAAGGAAGAAGTATCCCAGCACAGGTCCTTTTTTCCTCAGACTGTTGATTGATTGACAGACTGACTAGTCTAGTCTAGTCCCCTAGTGCACTTTGATTACTACTACTATATCACTACGAGCCACGGTAAAATCAGTGCCTTTCCAAACTTTGTTCCCAACAGTCCAACAACAACTAGTACCTAGTGCTGCAAGGAACATAACGCTCTTTCCTCGGTTCCGAACGTTGAGGACTGAGGACCCTCAGGTTTAAAAATGCTAAGGTCTTCCATTCCATTGGTGTTTGATCAGCTGTGCACGTGCGCCCTCGTTTTGACTTTTGTTGGCCACATGATCTCAAAATGAAAATAGCATTACCATCCAGCTAACCAAAGCTGTGCTACAACCCGATGATAATACAACAACATGTTTACAAAAACACACCAACATTAACGTGAGATGATTGGAATACATAGGATACGGATACTATACACATACCACTTCCAACATGATTGATATAGTCATGTTGCATCAAAAAAGCAATGGTTTGGTATTGCAACCATTGACAAACATGCATGGCATACGTGCTAGATAGATATCAAGTGAGCACATCACATCACATGCGCATTTGCGAAACTAAGTCTGCACGCATACACACCTATTCCCCCAAACTCCATACCCCAAAACATCTCATTGTATATCATATCACCACATATATCATGCTTAATCAATATGAGTATCACAGTATCAAATCATAATGTAAAATTGCCAGTACAGCCATGCAGCCAGAACGTATGCATGCAGGGTTGGACCATTACACATTGATAGATTGACTTGTATACTGGTACAGTAATGGTACGTCAACATCAGCACAGAACACCTAAGTGTGCACACTGACACACTCACAACATTTATAGAGTTACCCACCCAACATAAATACAGAATGCAGCTTTCATTCCTTGTTCAGTGTTCACTGTGTTCACAAATGCGACACATACGTGCAGTCATTGTACACAAATACAGACACATGCATGACGCAACAACAACAATTGTGCAGAATACAATGCCTGCATACATACAATACAATACATGCACATACAAATATATGTATGTATATATATACTGAAAGAGATGAGATAGATACAGATACACGAGCAAACACACATATTATTATGACAAAACCATGCGAGTTTAGAACAGCCAAGCCAAAAAAATCAAAAAGAGAGCAGGCGGTAGATCTCGTAGTGGCAATGAGCGGTGGCTGCACAATGGAGCCAGGAAAGCACTGCATTGGTGAATTGAAACGCGGTCATTTGAGGCATGTTCATGCACTGTGAGTGCTGAGTAGCTCTCACTCACTTTCAGCTGCGCCCCAAAAACGAGCATCAATCCCAGGATTGGTGCAATGGTGATTTCTGTCCAGAATCTCGGGACCTATTCCAGGACTTATTCATTTCACAACCCAAGGCGATAGTTGCAATGCAATGAATGCAATGAACCAACATAGCAAGAAAAATATAATAGAGCCAGAATGATTAATAATGATGATCAAACCTAAAGAACAGCTTTGGCAACCAAGGTGTCCAAAGTGCCCATGGGAACCAGATCAATCCAATACAGGACCATGACCATAGCCAAGAAAATAAAATACTAAGTTTCTCCAGTCCCAAGTTCAGAACCATTGCAACTGGCAGCATTTGAAACGACGGCTGCAACGTCCTAATGGTCTCTCACATGACGATGATGTGAATGAGGATGATGATGATCTACTTCAAAAGATGGCCCCCTTTGACAACCTTCAAAGCGGTAGTCTTCTCTGCTCCCTGTTCATCCTTCTTGCGACGTTTCTTCATCGTTGCTGTTTCCTCCCCATTATTTTCCAAGAGAAGCTCACGTGTTCGCACGGCCCCAACCAAACCAAGTTTGATCAGCGCCTCTGGAACCTCCCTCTTCACACGAGCTGCCTTGGCTGAAACCTCTTCTGGTGTCATTGGTCTGAGCAAAGGCAAAGGTGTCTCCTGCGCATCCTTCGTGGTAGAGAGCCTGCAGGCAAAGGCAGTGGCAAATCCTAAATGACCAAAAGTGGTGCCAAGTGGGAAGTGTAAGTACTTTCATTATCATGATCATTGTCATTTCTTCTGTAACAATGATAACAATGATAACAATGATTACTTGGACTGAGTCCTTGAGTCATTGAGTCCAATGAAGCTACGAAGATTGAAATCAATGGGCATGATGGGCATGGCATGGGCAGGGAACATGAGCAACAGGTGGCAACTAGCATACCAAACCAAACCAATGTTCAAAGGGATCAACCTTTGAACCTTTGGGGGATTCAGCTGAAAACCGTCAAAGGTAATCCAGGACTTATTGAAAGCAACAACAATAACAACATTGACAATTGACATTGCAATTTACTTACTATTACAATTACAACAAGGAACAACTAACAATGGCAACAACAACGACAACAATGACATAATGACAACAACAACTACTAGTTACAGTTACAGTTCCTAGTTACCAATACTGAGTACTGGTTACTAAATTACTAGTTACTAGTTACCAGTTTCTAATTACTAGTTCCTAGTTCCTTCCTAGTTACTAGTTACTAGTTTCTAGTTACTACTAGTTACTAGTTTACTAGTAGGTCTAGTAGGTACTAGTTACTAGTTGCTAGTTACTACTACTACAGTTACTACTACTACTACTACTACTACTACTACTACTACTACTACTACTACTATTAGTTATTACTACTACTTCTACTACACTGACTAGTATTATTATTACTACGTTACTACCACCACCACTACCACCACCACCACCACTACTACTATTATTACTACTGCTAAAATAACAAGTGCAAAAAATACTAACTACTTACTTAATAATAACTGAATACTTAAGAACAATCAAGAATAATTGGGATCATAATACAATGCCACCTGGAGCCTGGACCCCAAACCCACCCGTCCCACCCTGAATAGACCAAGAAACATGTGCAAAGTCACTTCCACCTTCATCGTTTTGATCAGTTCAGTGCTGGGCTCTGGCTCTTCCTCAGATTTCCCCCTGGTCAAGTAGCTCAACAACTCCGTTGATGGAGATGGGACACGAAAAGGTCCTTTGGCGGCCCCAAGATACCGAAGATCAATCTCGTCAGGGTCAGAGCCAGAATCAGAATCAGCATCAGAATGATCATCTTTGTTGGCTTTGTCGTTGTCGTTGATCTCTTCTGGCGATTGTGGATCTTTGGACTCCTCCTTGTCAGAATGCTTGGTATTGTTGGCTTCCAGCTCTGGCTTTGGTACTGGTTCTGCAACTTCTGCTTCTGCAACCTCTTTGACTTGACCCTCATTGTCTTTGTCTTCAGCTTTGCCACTAGACTCTTCGACCGTAGCATTCTCCCCTTCCAGAGCGGCCTTCTTCTCCATCTTCTCATCCTGAGAGGCAGGTTCCACCAAAGTTGAATCCATTTGCGTTTCTGCTGCAACTTCTGGAACTTCCTCTTTCACTTTCACTCTGACTGTGTCGTTGATGTCAGTGTCCTTTTCCTGGGTTGGAACCCTCTGCTCAAGAGAACCCAGATGATGTTTCATAGCAGTAGCTGTTGAATGCAACCTCTCCAGGTATTTGCTTGACATGGAGCGAAGCTGCACCAACTCTTGATCCTTTTTTTTGTACAACTGCCATGCACGATTGGGATCTGCCGTTGTCACACCACCAAAGGAATCCACATACATGGTCACAGTTGACATCCAAGGGGCCACAGTGACGTTGTCTTTCTTTGGCGTTGGCTTTGCCAACCAGGCAGGAACAAACACCTCACCAGCTGGAGGTGCTTGGGTGGGGTTCATGTAGAATGGCACTCCTCCAATCTCCGCTACCTTGAGTGAGTTCAGTCCAGGATCCATTGTGATGGGTCCAGCAAACATCAGGTCCGTACCCTCCGGGGCATTCACCAAAACAGCTTTCTCTGCCTTCAAGCCAGCCGAGTTAGGATCGGCCACATACATCACATGATCCTCAGCCTTGTTCCGGTGCACATTGAAGATACGCCAAATGGCTGCTTCAAGGCCCTTCTGCACAATCTTCAGCCATGGGCTAGACATCACGATGTCCAAGTCAGGCAAGAAGTAAGGAGAAGCAAAGGCTGACATCTCCTCAAACTCTTTCAAAGAAGTGGGAAACACCAGGTTGACGTGTTTCGCCAAAATCAACGGCTTCATAAGAAGAGCTGCAGCTGGGTTGTCTTCCTCCAATGCGTCCTAGCAGGGAGTAGGCAGTCATTGGTTATTAGTCATTGAGGCATGAGTCATTGGTCATTGGTAGTAATTTGTCAGTTGTCATTTGAGTCAATTTGAGTCATCTTAGATTGATTCAGTGGAGTCCAACAAAACTGAGTCTTCCTCCCAGCCATTTATGGAAATACGCATTCACATCACATCTGCTCAGAATTGACTTATCATTACGACTCCGCATGTGCCCAAGTGAACGTTGCTTAATTAAAATGAATCGTCGGTGCCCACTGCCCACAAAAGATGAGGAGGAAGCGGAGGAAGCTAGAGTTGGACTAGAGGCTAGCGGCTAGAGGCTGTGGCTATGGGCTGTGTCATCCAGGCGATGGCTTGTCAACTTGTCAATTCAGAATATGAATATACCAAACCATTTACCAACGGAACTGACGCAAAGATTGAGATTGTCACTTGAACACTTGAACACTTGAACACTAAATTCCTGCCCAAACCAACCAGGTAACCAGCACCAAACATCAAGACATTGCCAGTTTGCTTCTATCCACTCCTCTCCTGTTGGGTTGCCCACTGAAACTGGAATGAAGTTTTGTGACAATTGGCATCCAATATGTCCAAACACTTTGATTGAATAGTTTGCCTGCCTGCTTCTCTACTCTTTGATGGGTGTTTCAGTGACTGATTGCAATTTTCTTGGGTCTCACGGTTTCAAGTTGATTGTTGATGATTTGAAGGAGTCAGAGTTATAGAATGTTAGTATTATAGTATTCAGTATAAATAAAGTACATATAATAATATAGAAAAAATGTTTACAAACTAGACTGACTCTTGATCCTTAAATGAAATCCAGTTCCAGTCCTCTTCCTCTTCGTGCTTCTTGCCCTCGTCAGGGGCTGCCTGGAGTTTCCTAAGTCTTGCTGCCAATTTCTCCTCCGATGTGGCTCCCTCTCGTTCCAAAGCAGGTTCTTCTTCATCTTTTGCGAAAACACCGCACATGGAACGCAAAAGAACTGGGACTTCAGGCAATGAAGTGTACTGCTCAAGGAACTTGACCCATTGCTTTGCCCATTCTGAATCCCCTTGTTGAGCAAGCTCCTTGGATCAATGCAGGCTATGGATCTGATTTAGGAGGAATACCAATGAACTAGCCCGCTGTCACTCATTAACAATGTCACTGGCTGACTGGATGGGAAATGGGGCGGCAAAGGTCAAAGGATGGATGGACTAAATGGACTTTTGAGTAATGAACCATTAGCCATTGAATCATGATCATCACCTCCACTCCTGCATCACTGTGATGCACCTGCAATCGGTATTTTTCATTAAGCAATTACATAGATCATAGATTTAATACATGGAAGTACTAAGCAGTACTAGTTAGAATCTTTGCCAAATCTTGAACAACATAAAATAAGCGTAATTCAGATTGGATGCATTGTGAAGATGGGCTGGGATGGGGAACACACTTGTGGATACTGAAGGACAGTCATCATAAAAGGATTGAACAGGAGGTTGGAGGGCCCCAATCCATAGAAACTTTGTCATGGCCATGGCTATTCACACTAGGACTAGGATTAAAACTGAAAACTGACTTGAACCTGAACCTGAAGTTGGAAAGTTCAAGGATCAGAATCAAATGCTGCAAGGGCCGCAGACAGCTCATCATCTTTCTCTGGGTCAGCATTCTCGATGGCATTGCTCATGTCCGTGACTGCTGTTGTAATCATGGAGTTGGCCTTCAAAACCTTCATCCTGATGAGGTCCTTCAAAGACAGCACGATGTACTTTGCCCTGATGGAGACAAAAATGCCGAGAGCCGCCTCTGTGCCAAACAAGGACTCAGTGGATTCGACAAAGCGGCCCGTTCTCTTGAAAAGGTAGCTCGTGCTGCTTGCAAAGGTCACCCAAGCTTTTGGGAAAATGTTATTCTCTTGCAAAATGCCCAGCAGGTACTGCATTTGGCCCTGGAAGTCTGCAATCTCCTGGAAATGCTTCTTTGAACCGGAGACTTGTGGCCGAAGTTCAAAGAATTTGTCTTGAAGAGTCACTGGTTGCTTCAGCTGCGACACCACAAATGCCTGAATCATCTCCGCCTGCTTTGAATCAAAGTTCTTCACACAGGCAAGCATTCCTTCTTCATCATTGCCATCTGCTACCGAATCTTCCACCACCTTGTTTTGGCTGGTCCAATGTCAGTGCCACAAAAATACATTTCAGAAGTTTGGAATTACATTACATTGAATTACATGATTCAACAATTCAATGATTGGGGCTGGGAATGGAATGTGGACAAATACACACATAGTCACATAGCCTGAAGTCACCTGAAGTCTGAAGTCTGAAGTTAAGTAGACTTTTAGCCTTTTTGCCTTCATTCATGTAAACAGAATCATTGGGAAGCACAAGGAGTCACAGTTAAAATGCCATCTGGAAGAAGCCATTAGGTTGTAAACATGCAATCAATTGAGTCAGTCAGTTTGTCAATCAAATCAATCAAACCAATTCCAGGGCCAATTCCCTGAAACTGCATTTGTTGCGTTATGATGTGTCACCTGTCACTGTCAAGAATCCTCGTCAGTTTCTATGTATACAGTCTACAGTGTATACATAAACATATCATATATATATATATATTATATATATATATATAAATCAATATATATAATTATCATTGATATAGATGATGGTCACTTCCTGGCGCCTTGTGTAGAGAACCTGGACCTTAGACTTAGAATAATGTATCAGTATCATCATTGAATCATCAATAAATCATCTATTAATTGATTCATTGATTCAATTCATTCATTGATTAATGCATTTCTTCCTTCCTTCCTTCTTTCATTGATTACTTCATTGCTTCATTCATCCATCCATCCATCCATTCATCCATTCCGTTCCGTTCCATTCCGTTCCATTCCGTTCCTGTCCTTTTCTTTCCTTTCCTTGTCCTTCCCTTGCCTTTCCTTTCCTTCCTTTCCTTTCCTTACTTTCCTTTCCTTCCCTTTCCTTTCCTTTCCTTCCCTTTCTTTTCCTTCCCTGCCCTTTCCTTTCCTTTCGTTTCCAGCCCTTTCCATTTCATTTCCATCCGTTCCTTTCAATTCCATTCCATTCCATTCCGTTCTATTTCAATTCCATTCAATTCCCTTCTATTCCATTCCATTCTATCCTATTCTATTCCATTCTTTCAGTTCAGTTGAGTTCAGCTCAATTGTCAATTAATTTAAATTCAATTCAATTCAATTTAGTTCAGTTAGATTCATTCATGCCTCACGCCAATCTCATCTATACTACGCAGTATGCAGACTGTGTATTGTCATTATCATCAGTTAACAGTTAACGGTTAACGTTGAGTCATCAGTCATCAGTCAGTGAGTGGGCAAAAACAAATCCCAATTGCCAATCAACCAATCAACCGCCCCCCATCCCATCACCCACAAATGATCAAACAAGAAACCGGAGCTGTGACTGCTGACATAAGGTCTCTGGCCAGTTTCAACGGGTCAAATTCGGTCTGTCCAATCTTCAAACGCTGATGTGCAGCGTAGAAGAGCTTGTGTGCCTCCTCACGAAAAACCGAGTAGACCTTGAAGGCCTTGCCATTGATGGCGACTTGAGCCCCCCAGGACAGCTCAAGGAACAAACTGACCAACAGCTTCTTTGACCGCTCTGCTTCATCGTCCTCAATCTGCACCGCCAGATTTCGTCTACAGAATTGGAGGCTTGTAAGAAAGTCGTCTAAGCAGTGCTTGATCCTCGATTCTTTGGGGCCACCACCGCTTGCAGCCTTCAGAGGAAAGATGCTCATGGAAAACTCCGCACACTCTTGCAAGTCCAACAAAGTCTTCTCCGGTTCAGAACCAGCTGTGGCACTGGCATCAGCAGTTGTTCCACTGCTTCCCTTCTTCTTGGTTGCCTTTTTCGCCGCCTTTGCTTTCATCCTCTTTTCAATCTTCTTTCCAATCCGTTTTTCCTTTTGGGTCTTCAGGGCCATCAATGCCGCATCAACATTGGCAGCAGCAGAGACTGAGCCAGAGGTCGTCATGACTTCATCATCATCAGCGAGATCTTCTTGAGCCTCGTCACCATCCTCATTTTCACTTCCAGGTTCTCCCTCTTCTGGTTGCAAGGTGCGCGAACCCAGCTTCTTCTCCACTGCCAACCTTTCTTCCATGGAGTCCACTTGGCAGGGGTGTGGGGGGGATCCGGGGATACTGACTAACTAAGGGGTATAAGGTCCGGTATAAATACTACCGCAGGTAAAACTTTATGAGTGGCAGTGGCGGGGCAAGGTCTGAATGAAACTCGAACATACAATGCCAATGTAAGGTGTTTATTTGCTGCTGTTGTCTGTTGTTACCTAGAAGTATTTACCAACATAATTCAACATAATGATGATTCTGAGACCAATGACCAATGAAGGCAGCACAGAACGTTTAGGCCATGAACAGCCACGGCCCCAAACCGTTTGCAACCCATACCACCAAGGATAAATCTGTCCAGTCTGTGCAATGTGTGGATGTCATTACTGGCGAGAGAAGTCATTGGTAGTCTTAGTGTGTCCAGTTCATCGTTCTTCATCTTGATCAGAATGTTTGCTTCAAAAGAGGTTTCATGAAGTGCTATTATAGATTGCAGTGGTACTGATAGAGTTGTTCTTGCGCCTTAGTGCGCTTGGAAAATTATCTATTACCCCATTACCCCTAAATTTCCTACCAAAATTCCAAAAACCATTGGACAAATCAATGAGACAAGGCTGGTGTAAACAAACCCGGCCCAGATCAGTGGGGCTGCCTTCTTCCTCAGCATTTTCTTGAATGTAGTGGACTCACCCATTGGAATCGCGATGTTCGCCATCATGCCGGTTGTGCCTCGTGCATTGAACACATATGGGATTGCCCGTGAAGCTCCAGTGGAAACCGTTGGCACCTGAAGCTAGGCACAGCGCAGTTGAAGGAGGTGATGTCTTTGCATCAGTGTGTAACAGTCGTGACGTTTTGTGTCTGGAAAAGTGTAGCAGAACAAAACAAGTACAAGTCCTTGTTTTCTACTAGTCCGACTCCCTTAGATATGTTCTTTTGTCTGAGAACAATACTGTGGAAAGGAATGCAAGTGGGAGAAACTATGATTGATTCATTGGAAAACAAATTAAAACAAACAAATACAATAAATGGCTGATGGATGGAACGGAATGCATTTGACTGGGTAGCGGGTGGTGGATTCATGGATGGATGATGTGGATTGGATTGGAACGTGTGATAGATTCTGGATGGACAGGGATGGATAGAATGGCATGGAAGGGAATGAAATTCATGGATGGATGCTGGCTAAGAAACGTGGCAACCCCTGCAACCCTCTCAACCCACTCCCTTTCCCGCAGAAACTCGGGACAGGCAACGCAAAACTTCAGAGCTTCCAACAGCACAATCTGGATGTCTGCCTTGCAATGGAAGTCTTTCATGGCCTTCAGAACCACGCTTGCCATAGAGTTCATCATGGAGACAGAAAACAATGGAGACACTCCAGCAAGAAAGTCGCCGTTCTCGAGATGCCACTCCTGAAAAATGCAAGGGATGGGCATAGCGGCATAGGGGGGATAGGATACAGTTGGGGCAGCTGGATTTCATTTCATTGAAAAAAATAAAAATGGAACAGTCGGAAGAGTAAGGTCACACAAACACATCACATACAACAATACAAACACATCATCACATATGACTAGCTGAGCTGTAAGTGTAACTAACTTCTGACTGGAGCATCAAGCTTAGACCTTCAGGAA
>VSDK01009019.1:26897-46552 GCA_009767595.1 Symbiodinium kawagutii | reverse complement strand
TCTTTCCCTTCCCAGTGTCCCACCATCCCAAATCCCACCTGAAAGTCTGCGTAGATGCCCCATGATTCAAGCACATGGCCTAAAGACTTTGCATCCTGAAACCCCGTGATACTTTCTTTGAAGACAGGGCAATCTGCTCGGACGAAAGCATCGTAACTCCTTTGATACGAAGGATGCCTGCTGGTCATGCCATCGTTGGAGCACTTGCGTTTCCAGGCCGCCTCAGTCTTCAGAGACTTTTCCACAACGCCCAGAGGCGTCTCGCCTGAGCCAGTATGGTGTAAGTTGTGGGTGGCACATAGCCATTCCAGCACAAACTTCGGGGTATCTTTGTGGAGCACTCGGGCTCTCCTGAGTCCAAGGCGCAGAGTCTGTTGCACCTGGGTGTTCTCTGGCTGTTCCTTGTGAGCATCGTAGAAGGCTTGCCTACGATGGTTGAAGCTGAGACACAACAAAGGCCAATTTTGCTGCTTTGGCCCTCTGCTCCACCTCAGCCACGGTAGACCTGCGTCAGACTAGGCCCAGCGTAGGAACAAGGAACAAGTCACAAGTTGGGACTATGACCATGAGCCGTGAACCAGCAAATGAAATCCACAATTATGGGTGCATTTTGCATTCACGTACATGTACACTCAATGAAAGTTCAAAAGATAGAAACTGGCAATCATGGTGCTTTTGTAAATTACAATGCAGTCAGTCATTTAGCCAATCCTTGGCTCCAATGGTTCCATATGCCATATGCCGATTCCTTCCAACACAACCTGCTGGTTCACAGTTTGCCATGTTTGGCGTGAAATCTTAACAGCAACTCGCATGGACAAAGGTGACAGCATTACAAGGATTTGATTTACTTCAAGAAGCAAGGAGATGCAGAGGAAGGAGATGCATCATACCAGTTTCGACCATTGACCATTGACTGTTGAGACTGTTGGGTGTCAAATCTTTTCACTAGATCAATCGATTGTTTTCACTAGATCAATCAAGCAATCAGCAAATCAATGAGATCAATTCATAGGCCAATCAGCCAATCAAGTCAAGGAATCAAGAACCCAAACCGGACCCAACGGCAAGAAAAGCACCTGCACAATCTTCAGACAATCCCGTGTCGAAGATTCGCTGTTTGTAGTCACAAACAGTCGACCACTGTAGCGGCCGATTGATGGGATCGGCTACCAAATTTGGTCGGCCATCATCAGCATACCATGGCACAGTGATGAACTCGTCCCGCGGACAACCGTACGTTGCAAAGATGGCCTCTATCAAACTTGCTCCTGTCTCTGCCTCGCCAAAGACCTCTGCAATGCTTCCATTCGGGTCCCAAGGATCACAGCCCTTAGCACCAGAACGGCTCTTGTGCTTCCATCCTGGCGACGTGCCAGGCTGCTTACCTGTCAAGCGCTGCTTGGTAGGGCTGCTAGCATTGCTGCTTTCGGGTTTCAAATGCCTTTTCCTGACTGACCCACTTGGACCACTTGGACCAGGCATGTCTGGAAAAAGCACCTGCTTGCCAGTCAAGGTGAACAAGTTCCGTAGAAGTAGATTCTACTTGTAGAAGTAGAAGTAGAAGGTAGGAGTAGGAAGTCAAGGTACAAAGCAAGATTCAAGAGTCCACAGTGCCCACCAGGCTTTGCAAAGATGCAGAGCCCCTTAAGCCACCGCGGCTACGAACCAGCAGGCCGATTTGGAACTCATGATGATGATCCAAAGAAAAACTATCCAGTTCTTCAATCTTGTCCAAGCGCAGCTTCACGGATTTCAAATTTAAGTGAGCAATGCAGTGAAGTATCCCTGGATTGGAGAAATGATACTTGACAAGAGCAATTATTGACCAAAAGATCACGGCTAGCAGCTTAAAGAAAGAAATAGTATTGCTTGAGTGGAAATCAAAAGATAAATTATGTCACATAGATCACATAGATGCCGACGCCACAAATGCCGCAAATGCTGATGTTTCTCCATGTGTCGAGTGCATCTTCCTCCTGTCCTGTCCCCGTGCCCAATTGAGAGCCCCAACTATTGAAGCTCAGTGGAGAGTGGATGGGCAAGCTGTGCTTGTCACCTTCGCCAAGTATCGGGCGGCGGGCGGGTCTGAGTCGGGAGGGTATGCTGACTATGCTGTAGATTCATGTGGTGTATGCCGCATGGCAAATAGAAGACTCAAGCTGCAAAAGGAAGGAACGTATTTGTGGACAAGAATGCAAGGAAAGGAATCATGTCAAGAATGCTCCGCAGTGTGAATTCCAGCTTCTGAGCTTGCAAAGAATAATGATCAATTATTGAAGTGGAATCATCTGTTGCCATGGCAGGGTCACAGGGCCCCAACGCGAAATAAATAATATCATATCACACAAATAGTTCAGATTCAAATAGGTACATATAAACCAAATCAATATCATGACATATGAATTCATGCTCATAATTTATTTCACAATATTTTCATATGTAAAAATGTGATACCTGTGTGCAAATGCTGGACTCGAGTTCCCAGACACCAATCCAACTTTTCACAGGGTCCTTCCATTGTTTGTCTGACTCGATTTCCAGCAGCTCTGGCTGGTACTTGCGGCTGCTATTTGCAGCCACTGACCACGGGCCTATGGTTTGTGGACTTCTTGTTGGCGCCTCAACCCAAATGTCCAACAAACAATCAAAATAACCAAAAAGGATTTACTTCAATATCATGGTTCTTAGTGGCTAGCTGTCTCTAACTGAATGTTAGAATCTTAGAATGAATGCACTGAGCCTGACTGACCTTCTTCAATGGCCCTGATTCGATAGTGGAGGGTGGAAACTGATGGGGACTTAATTTCCCGGCACTCCACTCCACTGACTGGCTGGTGAGCAGCGATTCCAATTTGCCACCGAACCTTTGAAGCAACATAGCAAAGAACAAGAGAATTCATAGTGAGTCCTGATTGATGATCCAAATGCGTGATCCAATAAGATTCAATAAGATTAGAAAGATTGAAACGTGGTTCCAGGTCATCCAGGTCTAGGTCCAGGTAGACTATATATCTGATTTTACATCAGGAAATGTCACGATTGGGATCAGGCGCTTTCTGCCTGAACCTTTTGGTAGGGGGAGCAGGTGAAACACGGGTAGCGCCACTGGATGCGGCTGGCGCTGCTGCTTCAGACTCCTGGTCCTTCTTCTTCTCCACAGAAATGTTTGCCAAAGCAACATCCCGGAACAGGCAAAGTTCATCCACGATCCTGGCAATGCTGAGATTGGCTGGGCTGGACAATGATGGTGAACGGTGACTACTCAATCCAATACTTACAATGTCTTGAGTTGGCTGAGTCAAAAAGTAATTCGCTGGTCTGATAAAACTGTAAATATGCTGAGCTAAAAGATCTTCAGGAGAATATCAAGCAAAAAACAACTTTGAATTTTGAATGAAGAAAGGAAACAATGAAGGTAAATGCTCAAACCACTTGTCTTGGCTGCGATGGTTTTTTGTTTAGTTCCTTATTCCTTAGTCACTTCTTGAAATTGTATATTTCAGTGCTGCTGGCTCAAACAGTTGAGTTTGGAAAGTTCAGAATCCCAACTGCCTGAAAAATCTCCAAAGCCCATTCACCCTGCAATGCTGCCTGCCTGTTGGATGCTCGGGTTGGTCTCCAGCAGGCAACACCATGGAGAATGCACAGAAATGGGCACGCCACATGCATGGAATTTCCAGCCTGAGCCTTGATTTGGGGAACCTTCCTGGCCCGGGGAAAGTTGAAGCTGCAACACTTGTAGTCCTTGTGCAGAACAGGATGCAGTGGAAACCCTTGCACAAGAAGGCATTCTCTGCCAAAAAACCATCTTGAAGGGCATGGCTGCTCCAGTTCAGGATTAGGAGGCACATTGTCCACCCAAATCCTTGGTTCCAAACTGAAGGACTAAGGACTGATGTGTTGAAGCAGCAGCTACTACATAGCAAAGTAAAAGAACATTTCAACAGTCAATTTCCTTATCAACTACAGCATTGTGTCTGGCGCCGATGATAGTCTAGAACGTCAACATATGGAAGAAAAGTTCCTGATGTGACTCATGTGAGTCATGTGAATCATTTGACTGTGTGAGATGGGAGTATGAGTGGACTCGTCAGTCATGAGACAGCATACTGTATCACTGTGAGCATTTACACCACCAAATGCTGAGCTCTGGATTATGCCACATCACTGACTGCACATGAAACTATTTCAATTTGACTTAACTTATTTCCTTACAGTTGACAGTACCTGAGTACCTGCAAGAGCATGTGTTTGAAACCCCTCCACTATCACAAACAAGTATCAGGCCGCAGTTCCGAATCAACGTATGTAGCCAACAATCGGTGGATGCCATAGCGTGGCCAGCGCCAGGGTTCTGGTTAAGCTGACAAGCTTGACCTGCAAAGTGTTGCTGGTACTTTTCCCTGGTCTCAATCTCGGTGATATTGAGTGATGCAAGGAATGGTTCAACTTTTGGCCCTCCAGCACGGATGACGATGTCCTGGATGGAAGTGCAACTGAAACTATCACTAGTCCAAACATACACGTGTCTTGACTATACCACGATCCCATTGTTTGATAGGACTTTTGTTGATGCAAAAAATAAAAACAAAACCATAGTCTGGTTTAGCTTGATCTGACTGAGGATTGATTGGGGAAATTCTTCAGGAATATAGAAAGGGCTATCCTTCCTTCCTCCTCTGTTAGGTTAAGAGCCTGAGCTCGAGCTTCCAAGCTAAGAACTATAGAAACGTTTGGGGGATTGCAATGTTGAAGTTTGCAAAACGATCTTAATCTTGGGGTTAAAATGTCCTTGGCAGCGGACACCCGTTCAACACCGTAGTTCTTGATCAAATTGTCAATCTTATCTTTCTGGTCGGAAAAAGCATGGAAGATGCTCATAGGCCTTTGCTGTGCCCACTCCAATTCTTGGCGGTACTCATCTGGGACATGGGTAGTCAAGTACTCACGCCAAGTCCAGTTCACAGCTCTGTAAAACCGCTTCACAAAGCAGGACAGGGGTGAAATTGCACTCAAAGCAGCCTGCTTGTGTCTCAGCCGATGATACTTCCGAACTCGAGCAGAAGGAAACCTGGGCAGCCAAGGCCGATAGCAGCTAACACTTGTGATTGCAAAATACCACCAAAACTAACGCAAAGACCGGAGTAGTAGAAAGGCATTCAAATTAAATGAATGAGAATTCAATGGCAATGGCAACAGAAAACAACAACCGAAGACACAAACATCAACAACAACAACAACAACCAACAACAACAACAACAACAACAACAACAACAACAACAACAGTGAAAGAACAACTCAACACATAGACACACAGTACAGAACAGCAACCATTAGGCTAGTATGGTAGTAGGCCTGAAGGACTTAGGACTGACTTCTGGCACTACTTCTTTAGCTTTGTTGCTACCACCTACCACCACAAGCCAACCATTCATTACTGCCTACTGCCTACTCCAGCCTACTCACACTTACTCACTGGAATCAGGAATGAGAGGCCGGTCTTTGATGTTGGGGCCAGCAGCAACCCCTTGTAGGCATTGCAATGGGCATAAACATGCGCTAAGAAAATGAATGTAGATGTAATGGTGTAACATGAAAATAACATACCATGCATACATCAACATGAACATAGAGATAAACTTTGATATCAAGATTATCATATCACCGTATCCTCAAACATTGTCATATGTTTTGTTTGACTTGAGACAATTTGAGCCAATGCTTGCAAGGAACCCCACCATTCTGGGATCCAATAGCGCCCAGTCCACCACATACATAGATCCCAAGATTCGTTCCAACACCGGCGTTGGAAACAATTCAACATTCTCAAGATCTATTTCTTGTTCTTGCAGCTCCAAACGGAGTCCCATGAATGCCAACAGATGTATCACATTCCTGTCGGCTAGGGCAAGCTGCTTGCCCTGCTTGGAGTGCGCAGTGCAACTGCTGCCAGCTCCGTGACGCTTCGAGAAACGGATGTGACAATTTCTCCGATGCCTGACACACCAAGCCTTTCTACGCATGGCTGTTCTATCCAAAAGCATTGGAGCAAGAACCTCGATGGCAAAGGATGGTTTTTTGTAAAGCTCTTGGATTATCTCAGTCAAATGTGGAGCAAAGAATCCTGCAATGTCTGAGAAAATGCACGTGTCTTGACCCAACTTGTCCACGAACGATGATAGTTCTGCTTGGCAGGCTGCATCCCATTCGATAAACGAGGTAAATTGTGGAGGCTTTACCTGGAATGCGCAGCAAGTACCCTCGTCTTATTTAGATATCCTGGTTGATGATGATAAAAAGTGGTGGTGAGGACCAAAGATAACAAACATAATGCGTTTTAGTGAGATGCACTTTGAGTACACAGTTTTGTGAGAAAGTGTCAGGACCAGTAGTGCTAGTGAAGAATTAAATTCGGTTGTGTAAATAAAAAATGAAGTCTTTCTGAAAGAAACAATTTTTTGGGACCAAGTACCTTTCTTTCAGGCATCATCTGCTGCACTTGATGATGCAACAGCATCAAAGCTGTTTCGGGAGCACCAACTCCGGAAAAAGAGGAACTATGGGTGGTTTCTTCAAGATAGTGCACAAGATCACTCAATGTGGTTGGACATTCCCCCCCTTCAGACAGGAGCTGCTCCACGAAATGTTTGGGGAACTGCATCGCATCCTCCAGTGAACGGAACTCTTTTGTTTTTGGTGAAGGCAACCTGGATTTCCCCACATCATCAGTGTCAAAGAAGCCAGGATGTTCTGACCTGCTGAGCAAGGCGTTAATGGTCTTTGTTTTTGAGGCAAGGAAATTCTGTTCATCAATCTTCTCTGGATGGGCACGCAGTGGAAAGCCACTGGATGGTTTGGAACTCTCGATGGTACCAGGATCAGGACCCCCACCACCATCCTGTGCACAGCCGTTTCCTGGACCTTCCTCTGACCTCGCAATGCTAGAAGGGGATCCCACACCGTCCAACTTAGCAGCAAGCTTGGATTCCAGAAGGGCCATAAACTCAGGAGATGGAGATCGTGGTCCTTCTTCAGCAGAAAAAGGTGAAGTAAAAGTAGGATGTCCTGCAATATGTTGGGTCAAGGCCATAGCAAATACATTGGATGATGATGATGATGATGATGATGATGATGATGATGATGGTAGTAACTGCTGATGGATGAGGGTTGATGGTTCTATTGTGATTTCAAGTTTGCAGTCATGATGATGAACATAATAAGGATCTTGAATCATAATAGTCATAATAATCAATATATAATCATTAAAAATTAAAAATTAAAACCAGCAGCAACCAACCAAAATGACCATCTGATCCAGCGTCCAGTCAAGAACTCAAGAACTCAGGAACTAAGAAAAAAACAATATCTGTAGGCATGCGGCGTGCGGCATGCGGCATGTAGGCTTGTCATTGATTGTTTGTTGCAATTAGAGGTCGGGATTTGGTAGTGTTCCTTATAAGGAATAAAATCCACAACCAGAGTTGCAGTTGCAGCTGCGGCAATGTTTTGACTAACAAACTTAATGTATACTGTATACATGTACTGTTCTACTGTTCTTGTGAGCTATTGCTGCTTCTGACTTACGGCTGTCACTTTACTTAATGTAAGTGGCCCGGCCCTACCGGCCCTACCATTCTCATATCAAATCCGATAGTATATCATGTAACTGCAATAGAAACCGGGAACTTTACAACATCATACAAAGTTACAACATCTGCCCTAAGAGAACCCTAACCCCTGTCCTTTTCTTTTCAAGGTCTGAGAGGCAGGCTCAGCTTCACTCAAGCCTGAGACTGTCTGGCATGCGCCTGTTGAAGCAGCTGCAGCAGTAGTAGCAGCAGCAGCAGCATGAACATCCGTGTTCTGCTTGGGCTTGGACTCAGTCAGGACTTTTGTCTGACCTTTCCCACAAAAAGGAACATCGTCCTTGTTTGAGAATGTGGAACTCCATTCGAAACGATACCAAACCTCCTGGCGAAAGGCGGCGAAAGGGAACAAAGGAAGCGCAAGCCAAAAAGGATCAATCCGTAGTATAATTTAAACAGATCAAACCCTTTCTTTTTGTAACAGTTCCTAGATTCCTAGGCTGTGGTAACAGAAATCAATGGATTGACTCAAAAAAATTGACAATGATTAACAATCGACTATGAAGTTGATTGGTTGAAGGACTGGATAATTGTTTGATTGGTTGGTTGATCGATTGATTAAGCGGTGATTAGACTATCATGTTTATCATCATTTTGATTCTTTGCATGTTATAGCTTGTGATGATGCTGGTTATTATGATGAACACGCTTCAATGGTTCAATTGTGATATTGACAAGGCAAGTGATTGCAGTTATGAGGATGGATGAGATTTATTATGTGAGTAAATGCCTATTCATCTTGACCCAAGCTCAAAACCGCACCGCTTGAGCATTTATAACCACTAGCAAAGTTACAATAATGTCAATAGTCCATCAGTCGATCCTTGAATGAAGAAAACCAAATGTAACCGTGTC
The DNA here is from genome assembly GCA_009767595.1 of Symbiodinium kawagutii. Classification (NCBI taxonomy): domain Eukaryota; class Dinophyceae; order Suessiales; family Symbiodiniaceae; genus Symbiodinium; species Symbiodinium kawagutii. Next base: position 38,048 of record VSDK01009019.1, on the reverse strand, counting down.
CCGGACACACCGATTGGTCTCTTTGATGTTCTGTCCTGAGAGCAATGTGGTAACCACAGAGGCTCCTCGAATTTCTTCACTAGGTCGAATTGCCACGCCACACAACCGCCTGAATCCCTTAACCAGGACTTCCTCATTGCAGCATACTCTTCGGGGGTCACTTTGTGAAATTCCTCGAACTGGTCAAAGTCCTCGTGCTCGATAAACAGATTAGTTCTGAAAACTGCTTCTCCCACTACTTCTAGGCAGCTTTGACCATTTGCGTTCCGACCAGAATTCTTGGGTGGGACACGGATGAGATAGAAGTGGTCGTCAGGTTCCAAGCACCTACAGTACATGTTCCTGATCTCGTAGATTTTGCTACCATCCAGAATCTTCGCCATGGGTCCACTTTGAATCAGTAGGCCTCTGAGGGATCCCGACGCAGCATCTGTCCTGGGCAGTGGGCAGGCAAAACACATAATGAAATCACAGGTACCCATGTGTTGGATTTATTGGAAATGGCTGGCCCGTGTATATCTTAGGGTTTTTGCATTTCGTGTTCTGAATGTGGTTGGATTCATTTTATGCTTTTCACTTCCACACTGTGTTGTTAGTGTTCTTGGTGTTTAATTGCCTATTGTGTTCATATTTATTAGGCACCGTGGTTGTGTTGTATTTGTTGATTTCTTGTGATCTTGTGTGAGTTTGTTTCCCTGTTTGTATTCTGTGGTAGTATACTGCTGTGTTTAAAAGTTGTTTGACAGTTGTCTCGTTGTTTTGAATGCTTAGGTTTATATAATGTTTATATGTGGTTTGTTTGTTTGTTCGTTTCCTTGTCATCTTGCTTTCCTTTTGATTTTCCAAGTGTTTCTTTCTAACTGTGTTCGTGTTGTTTTGTTACTTATTTGTTTTTGTTTTGTGTCCAAGTGCATTTGTACGTTTTCTCTGTGCTTCTCATTCTATAATTTAAGGTTGTGTGTGTTTATGTTTTGTTCTTAATTGTTGTGTGTGGTGTTTATGTTTGTGTTTTTCATGTGTCATTAGCCCTTGTGGTTTTCTTTCTGTTTTCTATGGTTTTCGGTTTTTGTTTGTTGTGTTTGTGTGTTTTGTTGTGTTTTGTTTTGTGTTGGTTTGCTTTTTGTTTTATTTTTTTCTTTTTTTTATTTTTTTCTGTTTTTTTTTGTTTTTTTTTGGTTTCCTGAGGGCCAGATTTGGGACCCCCCTCCCGAATCAGGGGTCCTGGGGGCCTGATTCGGGAGGGGGGTCCTGAAAAATGCTCCACTCTGATTGGAAAAAAAAAACACAAAAAAAAAATAAAACAACAAAAAACGAAAACAAACATGAACAACGCACACAACAAATATAACCAAAACCATCAAAACACCACCCAAAAGTAAACATTACAGGAAACGCCAGGCAAAAGCACCACCAAACCCACAAAATAATCAGAAACTATGTGAATAAATCATGAACATAACAAACAAAACAGCTCACACAAACAAAACCCTCATGAAACAATACAAGCAACTATACAACAAAAGACCCAACAAAAAAGGGCAGCAACACGTAATAAGCAAGAACACAAACACTCAAATGGCCTACAAACAAAGAGAACACCAATACACCTACCCAAAGTAGAAACAACAACAACATACAAATTGGAGAACAAATCAGAACAATTTGAGATAAAGATGCAAAACACTTCCAAAACAAGCGAGCAAAAACAAACAACTCTGCGTGAACCAAAACAGCACCAAGAAACAAATCACAACGAAAAAACAAGTAGGAACACAGCAACAAAGGAACAACTAGATAATGCATAATGAAACAACTAGACAAAGGCAAACAGTGTACTGTAATTAGTGAGATGACCCAAGAGCATTTATGTTATCTCATCTTACTTTCAGAAACCCGGGAAAGACTATAAAGAACTTTGTTGGTCTGGGTTCATACTGACTAGATATCAAAAAAGCACAGGAGAGCCTTTCTTAATTTGAAGATGCATTTTTTCAATGCAGATACTTGCATAAGAGACCATAAGACATTTTAGCTTGTGGAAACTGTGTTACCACAGAAATGCACCCAGTAATGTTAGGCTCCAAAAGCATTACACCAATCATGTTCTGATCGTTCAATCTTGGATGCCACCTGGTTGCTGTGATTGATTTTACACAACCATTTATCTGCATTTGTATCCATCTATCTTTGTTTTTGTTTCTCTATCCCTTCCCCTATCCTTCAGCTAACCCGTTTGTCAAGGTCTATTTCAGTAGAACCTGAAATTGCGCAAACAGATTTCACAAATTTATTCTCTATCTACTCAGTCTACAGTCTACTGTTGATTAGTCGATTTAGGGGGCTTTGTCTATTTGTCTATCTATCTGTTCTTGTGTTTCTCAAAATAGGTAGTCTATTGCTCACTCTCTCAATAACGTCTATCTATTCTATTTGTGTATCCATCATCCATCTCATCATCTCAATTTATCTTTTCTTTTAGTAGTAGTAGTTCACCTATCTCTACTTTGTGTCCTTCTGTGTCTACCTACCGCAGGCCTTTTTCTAATTGTAGCTCTTGTCTCCATATGATTGTTTATCCACTCCTTCCTCTATCTAGCCTATCATCTTCCCAGTTCAATTGCAGCAAATCAAATCAACATCAACTCTGTAATCCATCCCCCTGCCCTGGAAAGACAACTTTTTGCGGAGGAATGGGTAGGGAAATCACCATCTACTTGAAGCAGTCCAAGGAAGAGCAAAAACATCACCAAGGTGCAGGATATACACCACACAATGCTAATTTGTCTCGGTTTGTCTGAATTCCCTGTTCACTGCGTGATCCCTCCAAAACATTCCAACTTGCACAGTGAATGGATACATCAACATTCTGCTCAAACCTGGATCACAATTGCAAGTCTAAGCCCTGCTGTGTTTCTGATATGGTGTTCAGTCAGCAGTGTAACACTATAATTGGAATGTTTCTGGTGCTTAGTAGAAGTCAAACCCAATGAGCATACAGTATTTTGCAATCATTTCATTGATAAAGTCTTGTTCCCAAAGACAGTGTTATGTGGAAAAGCCACCATGCTCATACTCCCCACCCAAAACCACTGAAATTGAGCAGAAACGCTTTCTTGACCTCTCCATTGCGCTGTTCTGGTCGCAAGAGGGCCGCAAGCACAAGGTAGAAAAGGCCCACGGTGATGGCTGCACACACTGCACTGTTGAAACTTTTGCGGGATGTTTTCTAACTAGTAAATGTCAAAGCCAAACTTGAGCACCATTCAAAACAACCTAGCCGTACCCATGCCAAGTTTATTAGTTGTCTCTATTTAATCATGATTCTGTGTACTGTGTACTTAAAGTTCACATCATGCTTTTGTGGCCTAGCTCACCACTTCCAAAGCTGGTGTGACTGCCACTGCTGGCAGCTAGAGCAAAAAGCGGTGGTGAAAGAGGTCTAGAAGCTTTGTAGGACTACATGGTGGGACGCTGCAACGGCTTGCATTATATGGCAGAGGTAAGTCCAGGTAAATCACCTCAAGTCTTATTGACTTATTGCAAGGCTGGGAATTTGAATCTAGTATCTCAGCCTCAGCTGAGTCTGAGTCTCAGTTGAAGCTGGCCACTGAAAACATAGATAGGCAGCCTGGACAAACTCTTGCAATTCATTTCATTCTTGTTTTCTTGAATCGCAAAGTTGGAAGAAAAGAGTCACCGTCGAGGTGGAAGCCAGAAAAAAACATAACTCCAAACAATGACGGGAGACCCACAGCATCAGCATGTCCTTTCCACCCCGATCTGCCTGTGTTGGACGGTGACGGGTGACGGCAACCCACAAGGCTGCAAAAGACCTCGGAATCAGCTGGTGAGTCATAGTTACATTTGAGAAGGCTGGAACAGTCTAGTATGAAGCAAACTGACAAAGCATGATTTGCCAGGCTGGAATTCTAGGACCTTCTGATTGCCATTCACTTACGCTTACGCTGTAGGTTCGTAGGTTGATCTATTGAGAAACTGATGCTTAACATCCAGTTCGTCTATTATCTATGGCTGTGATTCTAAGCCAAGTCTTTGCCTTCAAATTGATCCCTCTCAGGAACTGGGCAAACACATTCCTGCTTTGTTCCATTCAAATTTCTTGAAGTCAATCTGGGCGTCAGACACAGAGGAACAGCCAATCATCAAACCTGCGCAGTATAGGCAATCAAAGCGACAAATCGTTTGAGGAAAGCTTCAATGACTATTATGACTATCTATCTCGGAGTTTTGCTAACGCTTGAGGTGCGCCTGTTTGCATCAATAAGGACCCATGACCATCTACTATAATAATAAGACTCATGTTTTGCCACCTAAGCTCTTGCTGGGGTCTCTCTGATCTCACCTAGTTTAGCCCTTTGTTTCTTCTGTTTTTTTTCTCACTGCCATTCACTTTACATGGTCAGGCCTGTGTGAGCAACGAGTTCTAAGCAAGCCCACACCACACTAGGCCAAGCCAAACCTCCAGGAGACCTTGGAAGGTGAATTAATTGTCCATTGTCCATGGTCCATGGTTTATCTCTGCATTTTTCACAGCTACAGAACCAAGTCAAAGTCCTAGGTTTGGCCTGGGGATCAAAGGTCCGTTGTTGCGAGTCATGATTATGACCCCGAAACAGATTCAAACAACTCCAGCTAAGGTCGATAAATATGAAAACTGCTCAGTACTGAGGCTTGCAATGCAATCAAAATGCTGCAGCTTTGAGCTGCTGCTATCAATTCCTAATCATTACTTCATTACCTATTGCTGTTCACTTTTTCCAAGAAACAATTCCATCAATTCTATTGCTGGACGGATTGGATTGTGGAGCGACTTCTCTTCTTCAAACATCACAGCTGATCCTGTGATTCATTCGTCCTTTGATCCGTGTTTCTGCTACACACGAAGCAACCACGCCACGAAGCTAGAACAAGGAGGCGTTCATTCTGCGAAGGGAAGGGGGTGATCTTGACCGTGCCCTTGACGTCTCTGCCCCTGCTTGTCCTGGAGGCTTCAGAGTCATGTTGTGTCAGGTCAGGGCATTGGTTGGTTCTTTGCTTTCTGGTAAGATGACTAGATGACTAGATGACCTCTTTAGATGACCATGTGACTGACATAGACTGCAACTGCAACACTGACTCATTGCTTAGGAAAACAAGACATACAACTGCACCGTCCAAAACTGCTTTGTGCGCAACTTTGACAAGCAAATGCAAATGTGTAGGAATAAACAAGTGTATCTCAGTATCTCATGACTGTTGTTGTTGTCACATTTTGTGCCCTAATGTTGTTCTGGGTAGTTTCCAGGGGGCAATAGCCCAAGAGCAAACCTTCTAACTGGAATCAACTTCAGCAGGTACCACCTGGTTGTGAATAGCAGCGTTTGGCAGCTAGAAATTGATTCTTTCTCATCATACTCCATTCAAGCGATCATAGAGTCATGGAGTAGTTTTCAGCTACTCTTGCTACAGGTGAGTGAGTATTCACTTGTCTACATGACACAATTCAAGGATATGAGAAGTAAGTGAGAAGAATGGGAAGCAAGATTATTCCAACCAATGATCGGTCACAATTTAAATGTCACCGCTGTTGGTCTGTCATGATCATGACAGTTCTTCAAGTTCCTCCAGCCCTTCTGGAGCCTGCTGAATCGGTTGAAGGAAAATGACCAGTAGGACGATCTTGTTGTTGGTCACGATGATCAGAACTTTGTGGCCCAGGGGCCGGCTGATGAAGATCATGATGGCGAAGGATCTGGAAGTTTCCATTCCCATTGAAACCATTGTAGTTGCCCGATGGGTAGTAGTGGTGATGATGATGGTAGTGGTGATGGTGTACATGGTTCAAATGAAAGTGGCGGCTGTTGTCAATAAACTTGTAGCGGCGCCGTCGGTAAAAAGAGTGATGGTGATGGTGATGGGAGATGAGCGGTTGAGAAACCATTGACTCAGCTGCATTCTGAACATGGCGGCGAATGTCTTCATGAGAGCCACTAGTCACATCAAGAACAGGGAGGTTTCCACGAATAGTCGACGCCGTAGAAACCCAAACTGCATCCATTGACTCCGATTGAGTATTGTCAGAATCATCTGAGTCATTGTTGTCATCCCTTTCCCACCCATGGCTTCTCTCAATCGAGCTTGCCCCATCATCTCGATTGCGAGGCTCCATGATTTCAGCAGCACGGCTGTCACGGAGAGAACAGAATGGCAACACAAGAGTGACACAGGAGCTAAAACAGCTGGCATTTGTCAGTTGGATGTGTTTCAACTGAATCACATGACATGACATGTCCTCATGTCCTTCATTGGCGCATCCATCCCAGTCGTGAGATATCATACTAACCAACATCATATCTCATATCATAATATCATATCATCATATCATATCATATCCTGGCCTGATCCTAATCCCGATCAACGATTCATTTCGGAAATGCTGAAATATACCTATACCAATACCGTATATCATTGCATTGTTGCAAACACACTGACCACTGAGCCTCTCACCTCTCACCGCCTCTCACCCTAAAAACGGACTTTCCTGACTACAACCCCTGTCAGCCGGCACACTCTGCCTGACTGAAGACGAGTGTTTGGTTCAGCCATTGTCACCACCTGATCCCGATAGGCAAGGCCAGGTTTGAATTGAACCGGAGAGGACCAAGATCCTCTACAAAGTGTTGCTCAAAACGGGATTACTTCAACCTTCGACCACTGACGCAACTGCCATAAGTCTGACATGTTTGACATACTTTTCAAGTCAACAAACAAACAAACAAATAGATCCTTAAGCTCTTCAGTACATGTCCTAGCTGACCTGATTCCAACACAAAACATACTGAAAAGTCTGAAAAGTCAAACAAGATAAATGCAAAATAAACACAATCATCACAATCTCTAGATGTAGTAAAGTGCCCATGTGTCTCGAATCTACCATGAGCCATCAGCTCCCATGAAACGTACCAGGGTTTCAGGGGTTGTTTCAATCAAACGAGTTTCAATTGCGTGGAGTGATGATGATCATCACTGGTTTTGGCCTCGACTGCTGCAAGGAAAGAAGAGGTCCTCACAGGGCTTTGAATATGGCTGCAGCAAAAAGGCTGCTTTGTGGGAGATTCTGATTTTCATGGGCACTATGCACTATGAAACAAATCCAATTCATGGTCAAAAATGGTCATCATATTTTAGACTTATTACTAGACTTATTACTTGGAATTGCTCCTCCTGGAGAAGACTGACTGACTGACATAATTACATAATAGAAATATCCCAACAACAAAAGAACTTGCCTCAAAGGCTCAAAGGAATATCGACAATGCAATGTGCACAGCGCAGAATGCCAGCCCAACTTGCAAATCAAAGCTTTCCTTTCCAATGGCCGCGGCCAATGGCTAGTAATAATGCCCCATAATCTCACAATGTTTGAAGGATGGTTAAGGTCACCTCTTGCAAAGGGATGAATGGTGTGTTGGTGGCAAAAGAGGTGGTGACTGGCAACTGACTGAAATTGTGTCAAACCAAGCGCTGCCCTTTTCCTGGGCTTATGAATGGGGTTTATCACAGAAACAAAAACTGTGATTGCAAGTCCTGCCCAACGGTAGCGTTTGAATTCACTGCACTGATTGCACGCCCACAGGAACCTGCAAGCAAGAGGCGCATGCTTATGATCCTGGTTTGCATGTGACTGACTACCTTGTAGCTTGTCCCTAGTCTATTGAGATCATAGGGCCGACAGGCTAAGCATTCATGATTTCAGGATTCAGGATGTTTTTGATTTCTTGACTTCTTGACCCCTACTAGTAAGCTATTCTTGATATTCTTGGCTCCACACTTTGCAAACTAGTCAAAGTCATAGTCTTTGCAACCATCAGCACTACCAGCACTTTACTAGCACCCAACCAAACCTATACAAATCAACATGACAAGTCGCAAATCTCAACTATCTATCAAGTATGTCAAGCTGAAGTGAGCAATTGTGCTGGGGAGCCCTCAGGGGGCACCAGGGTACTTGGGTACTAGTCACGACCCTCAGTCTTCTTCTCAACATCACGGCCTCCAAACCGCAATTGAGGAAAGAAAGGTCCAGGAATTCAACGCCTCTGCCTTGCGTTGGCAGCATTGGGCAATACAAACATTGGGCCACACGCATACATACCAGTTCTATCATCCACTGATGACTGTGACTATTTCTTCAGTGAGATTTGTGTTCTCTTCTCTTCTTCTTGATTGTGATATGTCTGGATGTTTTGTCAGAATGATTCTGCTCTGCACTCTGTAACAGTACGCAAGGGAAAGCCGCCATATAAGCAATATTCATTATTTGGCAATATTATTTGGAAACTATTGACCATATAAATTGTCTTGTTGCCAAAGGGAAGGCTCTGCGTTCCTGTGATTTAGTACAACCCAGACTCAGGTGACTGAGGTTCAATGTTACAACATGGCTATGGCCCAGGGCCACATGCTTTGGCCCCACTTGCCTCGTCTGCCGCATGCAAGCACAGCCCCTGCAGCAAATCACCGTGACTGTCTGTGTATTATGGTGGGGTACGGGTACCTGGTTCAATCTAGAACGCCCGCAAACGCAAACGTAAACGGCAAAGCCATACCAAATTGTGAAGCCATACCAAATTGTGATATCACCGACCTCAACCAAGCAATGAGGGTGCATGGGAATTTAGCTGCAAGGAAAATACTCATCCTCATCATAGCCAGTCATAGTTGTGAATTTTTGGCCCTATGACTGAATGACTCATGAGTCTCATGAGTCATGAGTTTATGATAACTACGTCTAGCCATCTAGCCTAGCTAGTCTCAGACTGAATGAAAAATAATAGGGTGTATAGTGTATGTATTGCTTTGATCAAATGGATTATGTGTGCTATTGGATGGATGGAGGGATGGTTGGATTTGATGGATGGGATGGATGGATGGATGGACGGATGGATGGATGGATGGATGGATGGATGGATGGATGCCTTGATCAAGCACACACACATCGCCATGTCGTCACTGAATGCAAGATTTTCTCTCGGGCTGAAATGCACAATGTACATTGCGCATTCATTAAAGATCCCTTTGGGATGCATGGTCTGGTGGCATGGCAAAAAATAAGGCACCTCCAATGAGCATCAAGCAAACCACTCTGATCTGAGGAGGTTCTTCAATGTTTTTATTTTATCAGTTTCGCTCATCGCGGTGCCGATTCCATTTCAATCCACTCTTCTTCTTATCTACTTTAAAGAGTTTAAAGAGAAATGTCACTGTCGGAATCAGAGTTGGGTGAATGAACCAGGTCCATTTGCTGATTGCGAAGGACCTTGTCCATCACAGCCAGCTCTTTCAGTTCCTTCTTCCTGTTTAATTCGGCCTCCCTTTCCAAGGATCTCTGGATCATGTTCTTCTGAGCTTGCCTCAGCTCTCCAAGAGATGTCTTGACTTGATTTTACCATGTACATATGGCATATGGCATTGAAAAGCTGCTTTTCTATCACAATTGATATGACATGACAACGTTATGGCATGTATGATTTCATACGGCATACGGTGTTGAAAAGATGATTCATGAGCCGTTTGCTTACTATTGCTGTTGACTGAATTAGCCTGGCTAGTTGTAGTTATAGTCATAGTCATATTTTCCAAGAGCACCGTTAAAATTTCCAGATTCTTGATTAAATTCATGATTCGATATGACATATTTTTCCAAAAGTATGTCACATTGTCATTTTCTCGACTTTCCCTTTGCATGGTCAGTTCAAAATGTCCCAAGAAAAGTGATGCAAAATCTCCAATCAAGATACTTGGCAGTCTGGATGCTCCTGGCCAAGTGCTGGTCAATGGAGTCCAATTCAGTCCACTCGGATTCATCGATCTCTGCCAACCTCATGTCTATCGACATAGACACGGGTTCTGGAACAAGGGGCCTCCTCAGGTATGACCTTCGCCAAAATTGCTTCCTTTGTTGGTCCGGGTTTTGACAAAATGAGTGCTTGCTGATAGCGTCTCGCCGCATGTCGACGTGACGCTTGATCACTTTCTTTTTTTGCCTTGTTGCCTTCTCCTCCAACCACTTGATATTCTCTTCAAGGTAGGAAGCACTCGCCACACACGACATTGGCAACGACCCGAAGAAAAAGCACAAAAGGCACAAAAATTGCAACAAATTTGCGCCAAAATGGCTGACAATGATCTGCAAATCAATTCGGCAAAGCTGCATTCCGGATTCCATCAAAACCAAAATTTATGTACGGCATGAAGATGATTGTTTTGATCGTGTTTGTCAATATAATATGTATGTATGTATGTATGTATGTATGTATGTATGTATGTATGTATGTATGTATGTATGTATGTATATGCCTGTATGTATGTATTATTCATGCCTGCTTTACATCATATCAACATTATCAAATGTCCTTTGATTTGTGGAATGTGTTTTTTTTGGACTGTGTTTTGCCCCTGTCTATGTATGTGTTTCAACTCATGTTTCATGTTACCTTGTGTGGCGTGTAAGTGGATGAGTGCATGGTGCATGTGTATTTGGAAATGGATGTATATGTTTGCATTTACATTTGCATGTCAATGCAACAGAGACTGATTCATTTGTGTATTTGCATCGGGTTATGTTGATGATCTATTATGTATGTATGTATTATGTAATTATGTATTACATTTTGAAACTGAGTGATTGATTGTGCATTTGCCAATACTGGTGCGGCTGCGTATGTATTCCTGGGTGTGTATAGTACATATGGATGTTCATAAATGCTGTCTGTCTGTCTGTCTGTCTGTCTGTCTGCATGTATGCATGTATGTATGTACGTATGTATGTATGTATTTATGTGTGTATGTGTGTATGTGTGTATTTGTATTTGTATGTATGTATTATGTATGTATGTATTGTATTGTATTGTATTGTATTGTATTGTATTGTAGTATTGTATGTATGTACTGTATGTATGTATGTATGTATTGTATTGTATTGTAGTATTGTATGTATGTACTGTATGTATGTATGTATGTATTGTATTGTATTGTATTGTATTGTATTGTATTGTATTGTATTGTAGTATTGTATGTATGTACTGTATGTATGTATGTATGTATGTATGTATGTATGTATGTATGTATGTATGTATGTATGTATGTGTG
>VSDK01009019.1:0-26807 GCA_009767595.1 Symbiodinium kawagutii | reverse complement strand
TGCATGTATGCATGTATGCATGTATGCATGTATGCATGTATGTATGTATGTATGTATGTATGTATGTATGTATGTATGTATGTATCTATGGTTGTATGTGTATGCAGTATGCATTATACGCAATGCATCGTTGTGTATTTGTATGTCTGTGTGCGCTATATACCACTTTTGAGTTTGGCTCTTGAATCATCATATAATTTCATGATGCCATGAAAACACAAGTATTCATGTGACCCCGTGGCTGTGGCTCATGATATTTAGCACATGATGAAGCACAGCAAAGAAATATACTTTGCATTATGTAATGCACACTTTTCTGCATGTTGAATGTATGTCCCCTGTATGCCCGGATGCCCGACTTTCTGCATTTCTGCAGGTCAATCAGCCAATCCAGGCCAATCCCAACTTCATAGCTGCGTACATCATGAATCAATCATGTGAAGCAGGGTGCGTGCAATGACATGCAAGAGTGAGTGACGGACCGTGGAATGTGTGCGTGGGTGCATGGATGTGTCATGCCCTGCGATCTGTGATTGATTTTGAATATCATCATTGAAATCAAAATGCATCAACAGCGGTGATATTTGCCTGAAGAAGACTCTTGCTACTAGTAGTCATTGTAAAACAAAATTTGCTGTTCTTGATGTGATGCGTCATGGTATGATCTGATGCACATGCAGCAACGCAAATAGTTGTTCATTCAGTTGCCCAGTCGCCTATCACAATGACGGTAGATTTAATGTCTTGTCAAAGAATGATGCACGTGGTGATGTGGTCTGATGTATTTGAACTGTATCCAGGTTCACAAGGTGCTGCTGTGAGTATTTGTGAACAGTTCACTCAGTACTAGGACCCAGTGACCCAATGCGCATAATCAAGACCTCTTGGCCTCTTGGCATGATGACTACCAAGTTGCCAACTGAAGTCTGCTAAAAAAAACATCACTATAACAACCAAAGAAAAAAACCCTTGAGTTCAATCACTGGCAACTCTGGCGCCAAACACTGAACCGGCTGGCCTGCACCGCGCGTTTGGCTAGCTTGCCCTTGGGGCAATGAAGGTGAGGCAAGGAGAGCAAAGGATCCTGAGCAACTCCATCAACTCAACAAGGTCCTACTTCTGGTTCTGATTATCTGATGTCATCATTGTTTGTGTACTTCTTGATTGTTTTCAAAAGCTGAAAATACATGTATACACTTTTACAATGATGTAATGATGTATCCATTCCGAATTCCTACTGTTACAAAGAATCAATCAATTACTAATGTATGTTCAGGTGCTTCGTTGATGAAGACACTTCCTCACATCCGCTAAATAAGAAAGGAATTGTCCAGTCCTACCCTGACCATCCCTACATCTCAGACAGGACAGGCAGGGAGAAAGGCAGGCAGGTATGTTGTGTGTGTGTGTGTGTCAGTGTGTAAGGATGGTATGGCGGTATGGTATGTTGTTATGATACCAAATCACATGTGCAAAACATAGATTCCAAATCGGAAGCAGTCCAGTTAATCCAGTGAAGAAAGTCTTACCGTCTTCCATCTTCGGTCTTAGGCATTGTCAACTATCAGTCAGTCTCCTTTATTCACTGCACTGCATGGTACCAGGCTGGGCAATGTTTTCTTGAACAGCTCATGTTTCCATTGCTTACTGCTTCTATCTCCTAATCTTGTTGAAATTGTTCCCTCACAGGCCTCACAGGTTGCGGCCGAGAATCGAATGATATGATTGCCCAAACACATCATTGAACATATTTCCCAGGTCAAAAGATGAAAGGCCCTGCACATCCCTCGATCCCCTGCTAGAATCAAGCGAGGCCAAAGTGAACACAAAGCCTTGAGTGGCTCCATGTTGAGCCACCATATCCCTGCAACTGGTGTGGGCTGACAGCAGGCACAATGGACAAGATCTGACTATGTCAACATCATCATCATGAGCATTCTGAAGATCTTTGTTTGTAGATTCGTTCTTTGCACTGGCACTGCCGCAAACATAGCAACTGCACTCTGATTGAGCAGCCTCAAGCAAACCAGGTGAGCCAGACCGTGCAATCAAAACATCTTGCCACACCTGATATAGTCGGAAGACTTTGTTGGGAATCTGCGGTCGTAGCATGCCAGCAAACCCCCGAACCCTCTCCATGCGAACTCCAACAGCAGGATGCAAGACCCTGACAGCAGTATAATCCCGCTTCTCTCGCAAGGCCCCCGTAGCTACAATGCATTTGACCCGATTGTCCTTATCCAAACTGGCTGGCCGGCCCAATTTCTTGGAAGAGTCACTCCAGTGAACCCAAAAGACAACGTCAGGGGTGTCAGTCTCAGCCTCCTCTGAAACCTGCAGAGAAGAGTTTGGTTGTGGTGATGTTCGTTGACCTCCGGCAATTTTTCCCAAAACAAGAGACAACTCACCCTCTTGTCCAAGAGTTCGGGTCTGGCAAGCAAACCAAGATTCATAGAGCGCATCAATAGAAGCAGCGGCTTCCTCCATCCAATTGGAAAAAGGGGCTTGCATTTCCAAAGACTGGGAACCTTCAGCAAAACTCGAGCTGGAGCAACCAAAATCAGGTTCTGCAAATTCCAAACTACTTTGGACCCCGGGTGATGATTCATTGCCAAGCAAAGCTGACTGGTTCAGTATCACTTCTTCAGCAGCTTCTTCTTCGGGAATTCCAGAAGATACTTTCTCAGCAATGGAGCCCGCAAGATTTTGTTCTGCAATTGGTGATCTAAGGGCTTGCTCCTTCTTCAAATTTTTGAACTGTTCATGTTGAGTTGCGATCAATCTGCGTTCCCTGTCTTCCAAGTCAGTTGTTCCAGATTCAAGGTTCAATTTCTCAGCTAAATCATTCTCCTGATGCTCAAGCTCATCTGTTTGTGTCCCGTTGGATTGGTGATTACCCTCCATGCTCAAACCAAATCCGTCTTCCAACAAGGTTTGTGCTTTGGCAGTCACATCACTAGCTGTTTGGTTCTGCTCATCTTCGTCAACCTTGTCAATGTCCTCACTGGATATATCAAGCAACAGGTTGTTCAACCAAGCAATGTGAAGGTCTTCCTGTTGTTTTCTGGGTCTTCTCTTTCGAGAGGTCACTTGACTCACCGCTGGTCTGTCGTCTGCAGTGACTGAATCCTCCCCTGACCCAGACCCAGACTCATCAGCCTCAGAACCACATTCGGAACTGACAGCTTGGGAAGCAGCACCTGCCGCTTTGGCAATCAAAGGGGCCGCTGAAACACCGGAATCAAGCCCCTCAGGCTTGTTCAGAACGAATACCTGGGTGACAATGGGCACCAAAAATGATTGAAACAGGATTCAGGATGCCATGAATCACGTATCCAATCCCAACACTTGAATGAAAGATTCAGTCCACTTGGTCCAATCAGTCAGTCCTGCGAGGAACAATGAGATAATTTGAATCAGACAATGAAAGTTACAAAATGAACCGACACAAACACACATAAACAACAAACACTGACACTGGACCATAGACTGTAGACCAACCAGTTAGAGCCAATTCATGTCTTGCTCCACTATTCCAATGAGATCTGCCAAAGAGTCTGCTGTCAGCAAAACTCTGCAATGATGTTGGGAATGCTGGGGAAGTCAGCAATATTGCGGATAAAAAGACATTCAAACCCACACGTTTGTTCTAGATGTTGTTCAATAGTCAATAGTCAATGGTCTATTGATTTTTCACTGGTAGAAAATGGCACTGGTGGTTCTTCAACACAGAATCACAGTAAACAAATGTCCAAATAACAACAAGAATCTTAATCTTTGCCAAAATTCCTCTTCCCATTGTGTAATGGTCACAAATGGCATTGTCCCATCTCTGGATCTCAAAGAAGCTTGCAAACCGGCAGTTGCAGTAGCGCGAGGAAGGGTTGAAGATGAAGTGGCACGCTTAGAACTAGAAGTAGCCACCCAGGACACTGGGAAAACAATCACTGTCAAGGGTTGCTCATCACCTTTGCTGATCATCTCAAAGATAAGGTCTGCCACCCATTGAAACTTCCATGGTTTGTTCAGCAAAAGCTTCCCATCTGATTGCCAAACGCCCCCCAACAAACGAACAGCTCTGTTGACAACCTCTCCAAGCATGTAGACAGGAGTCTGTGCTGCAAGCCTGTATGGACGCTGAGGGGTAAGTAGACCAGCAACAAAGGCAACAACACAAAAGTGAGGCTGCTTGAATTGCGAGGGTTTCAAAGTTTTCTTGTTCTGTTGAAAAAATGCGCACAACTTTCTGTTGACTGCAGCCGACATAATGTGCTTGACCGTTGTCCGGCCGCTCCTGCCAACATCCAAAATAGGATTCCAAGTTGAAATCTCTTGGTCAGAAGGACACCAATTGGGAGAAGGTGCTGGCGCAAACCGGTCAACTGTGTCCATCACTTTGAGGCCTTCTTGCCAATGAGACATGCATTTCTCAAACACAGAATTGGCTAATGGCCTCAAAGTCGACCATCTTTTTGATTTCTTCCCAAACAAACCTTCTTGCTTGGCACCGACAACACCTAAGAAATACTTCAAAGTCAACCTGGAGGACAGGAGGTCCAGACTTGCGTTGGGTGCACGCTCCCCGTAAAGACTGAGTTGCTTGTTCAGCCTCTCATTCTCTCTCACATGAGGGGCAAACATCCGCCTGATAGCTTTCAAGGCCACGTACAAATCAATCCCCAGCAATCCTGTTTTGCTGGCCTGCTGAACATCCCCACGGAAAGCATTCAAGATCTTCATGGAATCAACATCTAATTGGTTGTCCACAGCCTTCTTCAGAAACAAAGTAGCTATTTCTTTTCTTCTTTGGCACGGAAGATCATGCCTGCCCCTGGCCATCCCCAGCAGAACCACTGGAAACGAGGTTGCAAGTCGCAATGTCCGTCTTTCAAATGAACAAGCATTTTGAATGATCATTGTGGAAAGAAAGTTCAACACAAATTGTTGATCTGTGGGTTCCAGTGTTTGCCAGTCAGGATGCGATTGAATCATGCCTCCAGCGTGTCTGTGAAGCAAGTCTTCAAAGTCTCCCATGATTGCGTGGGCTTTTCCATCCACCAATTGAGCCATGGTGTTCCCAGCTCGGTCCAGGTCAGCATCACCGATGTGTTGTTTCAGGAAAGCCTTTGCAATGGGAATGCAATTGCACAACCAGGCAACCAGGGGCAATAGAATGACTCTATTGCGGCAATAGAGTCATTACATGTTGAAGCAATACAATAGACAATAGACTCTATAGAGTCATCATAATGAGTCATCATATCATACTACTTTGTAGTCGTGGTTTGTATTTGTACTTTTAAAAATTGCCATTGACCCCCAAACCAAAAAGTCCAACTGGTTGGTCTTGGTCGGGCTATACGTAGACTTGTCTTGTCTGGTGGCGGGTTTGGAAGCCAGTTTCTACTGCCCAAAGCCCGTCAGTCAGTCAGTCAATCTAGTGGATAAATGGATAAATTGGATCATTGATCATAAATCATAAACAATTCAACAGAATCCACATGTCCAGTCAGTCTGGCAAAAATCACAGCAGTCTACCGTCTAGCAATCTATAACAACAGCAGCAGCAACAACAGCAACAGAACCAACAAGAACAACAACAACAACAACAACAACAACAACAACAACAACAACAAGAAAAAGAACAATAACAAGAACAAGAACAAGAACAACAACAACAACAACAAAAACAAACTAACAACAAACAAGAACAAGAACAAGAACAACAACCACAGCACAGCAACAACAACAACAATAACAACTACTACTACTTTTACTTCTACTACTACTACTCCTCCTACTACTACTACTACTACAACTACAACTACTACTACTACTAGTTACTACTACTACTACTACTACTGCTGCTACTACTACTACTACTACTACTACTACTACTACTACTACTACTACTACTACTACTACTACTACTACTACTACTACTACTACTACCAGCATAACAATAAATATAAACACCCTCCTCTCAACATCACAAACTTACAATGGACTGAGGAACAATAGACAATGGTCTAAGTCTACTCTTGTGCGAAGTATTTGTATGAATATTATTTTGACTTTGATGATATGGTTTCCAGTTTGCATCTGAAGAAGTCTCACATAGTGCAGCCGGCAAGAGTGAGGCAGGCAAGAGTCAAGAGTGATAGCAAAGAGTGTCACATCTTGCACCTGTACGGTTGGAATTGATGGATCAATCTATCTCAGCCTATCTATCTCACTGTTTGGTTCTTTTCCACGCCTCATTATGATGTGTATCATCATCATCATCATCAATCCAACAAGATGGGAGGTAGCTAGGTGCTAGTTGCTATTCATTGCCTAACTGCTGACCGCCCATTGGCCAACCAAACTGGGCCCCAAAAGCGCATCCAATTCCATCCATCCCTATTGGTACTGGTACTGGTACTGGTGAATCTTACTTGCCACAGCCACAAATTTGCCCGCCAAGCAACCGACAAATGAACATTTGGCCCCCTTGCAATGCGCATTGCTTCAGCAAGCACCCACCATAAGCTTTGCTTGACAACTTTTGCAGTATTCGATCTCCACAAGCCCATCTTTTTGGTATGGGTTTGCATGTCTTCAAAGTTTAGCTCGTCAACCACTAGATCATTTTCACCTTTGTCTGCAGTGTCAGTATCAGTTGAAGGAGGATGTTTTTTTCTGGTCAAAACATCCAAAACCACCTTCTCAGCCATAATACGACCCCCAGTCATGCGAAGCCGCTCCTCCACCTCATGGACACTGTTCCACCGCCCACCGATGCATTTTGGCCAAAGCTTCTTGGCAACAAGCATGCCAGATTTGTCACCATGAGTGTTGCTCCAGCACTCGAAGAACTGTTTGGCTGAATCCCGCATGGTGTTCGTGAAAGTGGCAAGTGAAGAAAAATATTTGAAATTTGCCCCATGATTCTTCAAAAGAACATCAGCAAGCTTCAGGGATTGAAGTGTAGTAAGGTGAGATTGGTGCTCCAAGCAGTCCATTGGTAGAATCACAACTTCAGGACAGTTTCTTGCTAGAGTGGACCAGATTTTCTTGGCACGAACTTCATTGCTGCCTCGATCGCTGACCATGATGTAGATGTGCAAATTCCTGAAGCTGAGTTGACATCAAGTAAACAAGTTTTAACAAGTTAACAAGGGCCAACAAAAGCCGCATCTCAACAACTACAACAGTAACAGCAACCACTGCAACAACAACAACAATAACAACTAACAACAACAAACAAACAAACAACAAACAAACAAACAAACAAACAAACAACAAGAGACAACAAAAAACAATAAACGACAAACAACAAACAAATCAACAACAACAACAACATAACAACAAACACAATAACAATAACCAGCATTACATTGCCATTACTAGCAATCAAAAAACTAACCAAATAATAACATTAGAACAACAACAACAACAACCAAAACCCACCACAACTTAACCAACAACGTCAACAAACGACCAACAACAAACGAACGAACGAACGAACAAACAAACAAACAAACAAACAATGACAAACAACAACAAACAACACACAGAACAAACAAGAAACAACATAACCACTACCAACACAACCACTGACCACCACCACCACCACCACCACCAACAACAACAACAACAACAACTACTACTACTACTACTACTACTACTACTACTACTACTACTGCTTCTACTACTGGTGCTACTACATTACTACACTACAGTTACAGCACAGCCAGCAAACAAAACTAGGACTAGGACCCAACACATCTAACCAGCACAGAATCTACACAACATCACAACATTACAATAGTACAACAACTTCCGAACCAAGAGGCAAGTGGTGACTTCGACGGTTTGAAGTAACTATGGAAACAGTAGTATGTTGACAGTATGTGATCTAGACTGTAGACCTATCAGTCTCATCAGTCTCATCATAAAAGTAAAAATTAAAGTAATAGCAACAGCAACAGTCAACAGTAACAACAGTAGTAGTAGTGGTAGTAGTAGCCGGCGTAATAGCAGAAATGCAGTACTGGTGCTAAATACCCAACGGCCCAACAGCCCGACAGTAAGCTTAATTTCCATGCTTGAACTTGCCAAGGGAAACTTCAAGGTAAACCGGGAAAGGGAAAGGAAAATCTAAACACTAAATGAAACCAAACAATCAATCAAGGAACTTAGAATTCGGTTTCCGGCCCTCGTTGCGATACTTCTCAACCAATGTTTGAATCGAAGGGCACCCCACACTCTGCAGCATTTTGTGGCAAAGTGCCACAGTGCCATACCCACTTGCATCATCCACCTGCTGCACATCCCCCAGGCACTCTAGGGAAGAAAACATGTTGTGCCAATCCCAGGCAAAACTGTTCGGATCAACGCTGTCTGCAGTGGAGCTACCCTCAAAGTATGCTGAATGAAGAATCAGAGCACACAGTTTCCGCTTTTGCCAGATTGAACTGTTCGTGGCGTCTTGGCTTACCACGTGAATGCTCAGTGATTTATCCTGGGAATCAAAAGCATCTACCATTTCTTCGTGAAAAGATTTGCAAGAAGCAATCATGGAAGAGCCTGCTTGTACTTCTGCCCTAGCCACGGTGTATCGTGAAGCGTCGTCCATCAATATCAAAGCCAAATCTCCACAAGCCACATTTGACAGATTGCGTCTGATCCCTAATGAAATCCGGCTCGGAAGGGTGAGGTACCTTCCTGAGCCGGATTTTCCAGTGCGTACTATGGACAGCTTCTGCTCAACTGGGACATCGCAACGACTTCTCCGGTTCAACTGACCTGGTTTGAGTAGGCTCCCGGGATCGCGGTTGGTTTTGGAAATCATCACTTGCTTTTGCTTTTCGACGGTAACTTTTGCCCTTCTCGACTGTTGATGCAAGAGTTTCGTTTTCTTTTTCAGTCCATCAATCACTGCGTCCTTTGCCAAAGTTTTGTTACGCTCTTGCTGTAACTGTTGGTCCTTTTCAATAACCATCTCCAAAAGGTCAGTCCAACTGAGACCACCAAATCGTCTCTGATAGTCTTCAAACGTTTCATCTTTGTTTTGTTCAATTCTCCTTTTCCGATGACTTTTGCTTGTTGATGAAGAAGAGGCAGCTTCTTGGTCCGGGTTGCTTGTCTGGGAATCAGTTTGAGAACCACTGAAAGAATTTGCCCTGGTCATGTTTCTCACGCCCTTAACCCTTGGATGCAAGGGCACAGCAATCTCGGGAGGTGTTTCAGGTGGGACATAGGAAGGGAACTCACGACTGTGGACAGCTTTTCCAAGCTCATCGCATATTGCAGTCCACATTGAATCATCAATGGCCAGCTCAAAAGAAGAAAATATATGCCTCAAGGCCTCTATCTGCACAACATTCTGGCGTTGCCCATAAGTAGCATCCAAACGCTGCAAACTTTTTCCCAGTTTCATTTGAACACTGAGCATATGATCTCCAAAACCATCTGAAACTTGTTTGTGACCCTGTCTTTCCAACGTCCCCAGAATCCCAGAAAGTGATTCTCTGGGAAACACTAATTGCCTTCCCTGGTCCACATGGGCAAAGTCGCAAAGCACATCCACCAAGGCAGACTGCAGTGAGTCCGGGCTTTCCATGTCATAGAAGAAGCAGCATGGCTAGCGTGAAAAACATCTGTGATTGCAACTCATGCAATGCAAACGCAAAACCTTAACACATCTATATCCAATTGTTTTGCTCACTAAGGTTAGGTTAACATGAAAAGTTAATCTAAAGCCGTGTTTCCTTTTGGGTCCGGCACATGTTGTACCCCCCCCCACATGTGCACTTTCATCTTGAACTTGCCCACTCCCATGGATGCTCTTTCAGCATCATTGCTCCTTGAAAATTTCAAGGCGAGGACAGGCAGCTTCAATGCTGTCAGGTGGAACTAATTCAGTAGAAGGTGGAGATCCCAGAAGCAAATCTGAAGCCCAAAATCAATTCCACACGTTTTACAAGTGAACAGGTAACTTGGTTGCTGTTCCAAAGAATCAAAAGCAAAAAGTACGATGAAATTGTTTTCCTGCACGCATTGAAAAAACTGTTTCTGACCCAACTTGAAAGCATTAAAACCCTTTGATGGAAATCCCTGCATAGCATATCACATGCAATCATGTGATCCAAGAAGAATTCACCCTTTCTTGTGTTGGACCAATGTAAAAAAAAACGAATTTCTGGCCATGTGCTTGTGGTATTTCAGGGGCCTCAGGACAGTCAATGGCAGCCCCAAGGGGGCCAGAATCCAACTTCTTTACCTACGTGAATCTAGCTATAGTCCCCAGGTAATGCTCGAGGGCCTGGGGGGTGCCGAAACTGCTGTTTTAGCCCGGCTTCACCCTACAGTGCCGGGACGCACGTTACGACATATGCATCGGCGTCGTTCAAAGTCTTCAGGCCGCAGCACCTGAAACAAGCCAGAATCACGTCCGTGTTGCCACAATGTTGCTGCACCTTCTTTGAGGATGTCCCCATCATTTCTGATTGCTCTTCTTCAATCCTCGCTTTAAGTATGGCTAGGTCAGGATCCCTGAGAGTGGCAAACTGCCACTGCTGAGACCTCAAATGGTTCCTTCTCAAATAAGCAAAATGCGATGCATGTTCATGCTCGTAGTCCTTGCAAATCTGGCATTGAATGGTGCTGGCCCAGGCCCTGCGTGAACCTGTGCATATGTGGCATTGAGTCGCTTCTGCCCGCACCAAGTCGATCGATTGCATAGCCTGTATGTGCTGGTTTTGGCGTGATCAACCTGCTGAAGTCTAAAACAATGGCAGCTGATTGCCACTTGAGAGGAAAAAAACACATGCCAAGTTTGGTTCAGAACTCAAGCGGTCTGTGCTTGCAAGAAACTGCACACAGGTGGAAATCGCGCCTGCTCCAACTCTGGCCATGTTCTTGACAAGCTTGCCGATGGTTCTCATAGTGAAGGTGAAGCTCAGAAACCTGTGAGTGCCTGCAAACTCCCTTCGGTCAGGCGCGGCAAGGACATGCTTACTGATTTAACTAATTAGTTAATTAATCAATCACTTAATTAATTAACTAGTGTATCAGTTTAATGTTTCATCAATGGAAAAGCTGATTAATTAATTAATGAATTGCAATCTATTGACTAGTTAAACGATTAATTAAGCTCAATTAATTAATGAACAAATGCAATTAATTGAATTAATTAATTAATACTTAATTAAATAATTAATTGATTCTTTTTTTTTGAAATAATTAATTAATTAATTAATTAGTTAATTAATCAATGAATTAATTCACTAATTGATCAATTAATTACTCAATCAATTAGTTAATTAATCAATCAATTAATTGAGTAATTAATTGTTTTTAAAGTTCAACTCAGTCGAGCCGCCATTGCAAGCCCGGGTCTCGCCCAGTTGATGTTTCAAAGGCAGCTTTGAAACATCGATATTATTTCGGGGCACGTTTATATAATTTCGGGGGGGGGGGGTCCCCCCTCATTAATCCGGGGCTCAGATTATAAATAACGCCCCTTGTTGAAGAAGCAATAATGGCCAAACAACAACCATGTAACTACGCTACCAACTATTTTTTGCTGCCTAAATACTATATACTTGTTACATGTTATTAGGATTTATTAGGGATTTTTCCCAGGTAAAAATCAGAAAAAAAAACACTCCAGAACTTCCCACTGCAAGCGCACTGCCCTCCCCTTGGAACCTCGGTGATTTGATATTGGAAGTCGATCAGCGAACTGTTGATCAACAGGTTCCCTCCATGACCTGAGTCAGTGCCGGTTGGCTCTGCACGTCAGGGGCATCCAGCTTCAACCCATCAACCAGCTCAGGAACCACCATGTTTTAATGCTATTGCTTATGAAACGCTGCGATAACATACGATAGCCATGAGAAACTACTAATTAATTGTTGATATTGTTTCTTGTTTGTAAAACATCAAAAAACCACGATTAATCATTCATCATCAACCACTGCCAAAGATCGAAACCATCATGTTGTTTTCGAAACCACACGCGACGAACAAAACATATGAACCGTTGCAAATGATCATGAACCAATACTGCATGACAAATACACAATTTCCGATTTCAGTACGAAACATTCAACGTCATTAATCACAGGATCAATCGCCAATCGCTATGAGCCACGACTGAGATTCTTCGCTACTATTAACCATGGTTGTAGCATTGACCATTCTGCAACCGAACAATCAAAAAGAGGAACTGAAGGATAAAAACATGACAGTCCATGGTTGAAATGACATGGTTGATGTTTGATGATTCGGGCAATCGGGATGATTTCAAATTGAAAGAAAAAAACTATGGCCACAGGTAATCACTCAACATTCCCTTGGAACATTCCCAACATGAAGTATGCTTGTCCCAACTGCAGTCAAACGACCAAGTTTTGTTTGTCATGCACCTCTACAAACATTTGCTTCAAGTATGCCTGGACTCACATATAGCTAAGTTTTGCTCCTGATATTAGAGCTGCTGAAAACCCAAAAAACACTTCTGTTTGTCTTGGCCAAGTATAGACTAAGGAGCTCGAACTGAACTTGTCGATGGCACCATTTCAATCGGACTTTTAGAACACCAGTGTGGAGTGTAGTCTGATAATCCATTCCACAGCATCATCCAAGAAAGAGGGGTGGAATGTGCTTGGTGAATCATTGCTTCATAGATCTTCCTTGCTTCATAGCAGATTTTCCTTGCTTCATAGCAGATTTTCCTTGCTTCATAGCAAATGACGAGAAACATTCCAAATGGTCCCCCTTCCTTGAGACAGAGTTGGTACTGACTCGTTCCAAACACCTTCCAGTCTCACCAACACCAGAGATAGTCCGGTGAAGCAGCACTGTGTTGCAGACAAATCTGAAGCTTCCGCAGAAAGTACCTGGAAGTCGCGCACCGGTTCCACCGATAAATTGTGATTCTAAAAAAAAATTCTGTACTTGCACCCATCTTAGCAGGGGTGTATTCGCTAAAGATGCAACCGGCAATCCACTCGCAAAGGCTTTTTGTTTCGTACGTCATCTGCCAACTTGTGCTGTTAAATTGCCATATTGCTAAACAAATGTCTTTAATGTGACCGAGGAACTTTATTCTCGAAGGATGGATAGACAGAGCGAGGGCATCATTTCAGTGTACACTAGTTGGATCATGAATTCAGTATCTTAATTAAATCATATTCACGTGCACAAGACTGGTGGGCAGTTGTTCCAGTGTTTCTACTCACCTATCTATTGATTTAAATGCATACGCATGTATACTATAGATACACAGAATTCAATTGTTTTTGTTCATGAACCTATGTCATTGGTGGGTTGATTGCTCTACATCGTCTGCGACAGGGGAAAGTCAAGGTACCAAATTATGTAATCTGAGTGGACAATGATATAGGTTGATATAGTCATTGGATCGCAAAGGAATCAACAAAAGCAAACCACAACGCGTCTTGCCATGAACAGGATGAGGGGTTTCGTCCCCTTGAGTTGGGTCCAGAAGGTTCACCAGTAGTGTCAATCATATCAACATTGATGATTGACTTGTGGTATTACAACAAACCAAAAATATCTCATTGTTTTCTGTTCTGGTCAGAGATTGCAAACTAGATTTTGATTGGTGTGGTTCAGTGTGCCGATTATCAACACTATTCATACCGGATGGTATGACGGCTATCCCTAATATCAACAACATGATGCTGTAAGACAAATAATGGCTGCAGTAATGACAAAATTAGTCAAAACATGTGATAAGTCACCAAATGGATGACCATCAATGGTTCTACCCAATGAAAACCTCACAATGGCGGATTGACCTGATGATTTACCTATTCGGAGTGGTGCTCATATTCAGCCAGGGATATCAAAGGTCTGAGCTCGCAACAAGCTGGCTGATGATGGTGGATGGTTGGTTTATTGTTCACAGTTGTCATCATAGTTGATGGTGTTCATTGTCACCGTTGATCCATCATGACCCTCATTATATTCTACATGTCTACTAAAACATCAATATTCATGTCAACTATACTCTTTGATCCTCCGTCATCATGATTGGAGTTCATTCTACCTTTGCTTATTAAAGTATCTACTACGGTGGCTGATCCATCATACCTTGGCTAATGTTATACCATTGTTCCTCCTACTCCTCTGTATGCAAATGTATACTAAAAAGGCCGATGATGAGCTGAGGTTTTACATGCGGATGAAGTTTAACATGAGCTGGAACCAGCTCCATAACAGACAATTGCTGCTCATGGCTGATCCATAATACCTCGACTCATCAATGATACCTTCGCTCATCCACCATGGCTGATCCATGATGTCTTGGCTGTTCGTTGGTGCTACCACCATCACCATCACACAACGACGCTCGTCCGCTCGGCACTCATCATCGATGATGGCTTCCACGGAGTTCACCTTGCCAGTTCGCAGCTGTGCAACAGGGCGCCGACATGACATGCGTTGGCACATGGATGTAGGTGTGTGGGTATGTGCGTGTGTGGGTATGTTGATATGTGAACATAAGAAACACATTTTGGTGTGTCCAATGTGTGTCGGTGTACACTGTGTATACTATTGTATACTGTGAATATCTGCATCTACTGACATCACGGATTTCGATGAACACCGACATCACTCCACGTTGCTCCACTGGCATACCTCCTTGGCCACTGGATAACCAGCCAGCCCCAGGCATTAACTTTTGCCTCTAGACAAAGAGGCAAACCATCGAGGAATATGCTTGGTACTTTTCACACCAGTTAAAAAAGACAAATACTTCATCAAGCAACCATCCCAACTATAGGTGAAAACCATCCCAAATATCGGTGAAAAAAGTGAGCTGGTCACAAGCGTTGGAATCTTCCAAGCCCCTCACTGATAAGCCAGGAAGGTGGACTTACCTTGATCTCATGGCCCAAATCAGCATCAGGCTGATCTGATCCTCCCAGTGGGAAGTGGTGAGATTCACCATGCAAATTGTACCACCGTGGCTACCACCCACCTGGGCTGGGATGATCTGCCGGATGACCATTCACCGTCCAGCGGAACCCCGCGTGCCTTGCAACATAACTTGTCGATGGAATCCATCGGCGCGACTTGACTCCTTAGCAGCAAATGGCTGGCCACAGCCTGTACAGCTGGTGGATGTGCGTCTAGAGCAGTGCAGCGCGATATGATCAACCTTTGCTTTAGATCCAGTGTGGATTGCTGTCTCAAAGCAACAAACTGCAAGCAATCTTGGATGGGCTCTCACCGAATATCACAGTCAACACAATTACAGACTCACGGAAAACAGTCAACAAACATCAACCAACATTAACCAACGTCAACCAACAAATCAAATAATTGAATGATCAACCATGATCATGCAGAAATGACACAGAAGCAACACACCGACCCATGCTTGTACACATTAATGGAGCATGTTATATATATATATAATTAAATATACATATATAATGATATATAATTATATATAAATATTAATACAGTATGGATAACTAAATTCTCAGCACTTCATTGACTGTCATATCAGAGTTTTTCATAACCACGCCTTGCCGGGAATGATTTCCAAGCTCTTACAAGGATTCTAGCGCTTTTGGCCCCAATAACCTTCCTTCAGGGTGTTGAAATATTTAGTGAAACCAACGCATGATTCTTGACACAAATCCCTTCCACACACAATAAACCCCCCGCAAAATGGCCGGTGCTAAAATCTCATTGTTTTGAGATGCCAGGTTTACTTGTTTTTAATGCCGCACTATGCGTCATCTCTCAGCAACCTTACTTGTCATGCGCAGCGCAATGGCCAGTTTCTTTTTCTTTTTGTTGGGATGTTTGTAATCCCCAAGCACATCATGCCGAACTACATTTGCAACCAAAGAGTTCCTCTGATCCTTTGTTAAAGGATGAGTAATTACAAAATGCTGATCATTATTTGTTGAAGCTGATACGATCCGTCTTGTGAGAACATGGTTTTCGGACAGCTAAAACTATGCACACTGGTGGGCCAGGTGACCCCATCCAGGCTCTGGTTGAATTTATGGCCAAAAGTCAGAGTTTGCAGGTTGCTGGGCAAAGTGACCCCATCCAGGCTCTGGTTAAAATCATCCGCGAAAGTCAAAGTTTGCAGGTTGCTGGGCAAAGTGACCCGATCCAAGCTCTGGTTAAATCTATGGCCAAAAGTTAGAGTTTGCAGGTTGCTGGGCAAAGTGACCCCATCCAAGCTCTGGTCCAAGGTCTGGTTGAATTTATGGCCAAAAGTCAGAGTTTGCAGGTTGCTGGGCAAAGTGACCCCATCCAGGCTCTGGTTAAATCTGCAACCGAAAGTTCCGCCAAAAATCAGAGTTTGCAGGTTGCTGGGCAAAGTGACCCCATCCAAGCTCTGGTCGAATTTATGGCCAAAAGTCAGAGTTTGCAAGTTGCTCGGCAAAGTGACCCCATCCAGGCTCTGGTCAAAATCATGGCCAAAAGTCAAAGTTCGCAGGTTGCTGGGCAAAGTGACCCCATCGAGGCTCTGGTCAAATTGATAGCCAAAAGACAAAGTTTGCAAGCTGCTCGGCAAAGTGACCCCAGCCAGGTTCTGGTTAAAATGATAGCCAAAAGTCAGAGTCTGCAGGTTGCTGGGCAAAGTAGCCCCATCCAAGCTCTGATTGAAACGATAGCCAAACTTCAAAGTTTGAACGTTGCTGGGCCAAGTGACCCCATGCAGGCTCTGGTTGAAATCACCACCAAAAGTCAAAGTTTGCAGGTTGCTGGGCAAACTGACCCCAGCCAGGCTCTGATTGAAATAATAGGCAAGAGTCAAAGTTTGCAGGTTGCTCAGCAAAGCAACCCCATCCAGCCTCTGGTTAAATTCACTGCGCATGCCAAAAGTTCCGCCAAAAGTCAGAGTTTGCAGGTTGCTGGGCAAAGTGACCCCATCCAGGCTCTGGTTAAATCTGCAGCCAAAAGTCAAAGTTTGCAGGTTGCTGGGCAAAGTGACCCCATCCAGGCACTGATTAAAATCATGGCCAAAAGTTAGAATTTGCAGGTTGCTGGGAAAAGTGACCCCATCCAGGCTCTGGTCAAATTGCTGGCCAAGAGTCAAAGTTTGCAAGTTGCTCGGCAAAGTGGCCCCAGCCAGGCTCTTGTTAAATTTGCAGCCAAAAGTTCCGCCAAAACTCAGAGTTTGCAGGTTGCTGGGCAAAGTGACCCCATCCAGGCTCTGGTTAAAATCATGCGCGGATGTCAAAGTTTGCAGGTTGCTGGGCAAAGTGACCCGATCCAAGCTCTGGTTAAATCTATGGCCAAAAGTTAGAGTTTGCAGGTTGCTGGGCAAAGTGACCCCATCCAGGCTCTGGTTGATTTTATGGCCAAAAGTCAGAGTTCGCAGGTTGCTGGGCAAAGTGACCCCATCCAGGCTCTGGTCAAAATCATAGCCAAAAGTCAAAGTTCGCAGGTTGCTGGGCAAAGTGACCTCATCCAAGCTCTGGTTAAATTTATGGGCACAAGTCAAAGTTTGCAGGTTGCTCGGCAAAGTGACCCCAGCCAAGGTCTGGTTGAATTTATGGCCAAAAGTCAGAGTTCGCAGGTTGCTGGGCAAAGTGACCCCATCCAAGCTCTGGTCCAAGGTCTGGTTGAATTTATGGCCAAAAGTCAGAGTTCGCAGGTTGCTGGGCAAAGTGACCGCATCCAGGCTCTGGTTAAAATCATCCCCGAAAGTCAAAGTTCGCAGGTTGCTGGGCCAAGTGACCCCATGCTGGCTCTGGTTAAAATCACCACCAAAAGTCAAAGTTTGCAGGTTGCTGGGCAAAGTGATACCATCAAGGCTTTCATTGGTGCCATCGCCTAAATTCAGAGTATCGCCGAAATTCAGAGTATCGACGGTTGGGGGAAGATGGCGGAGGCAACTGAGGTCTGATGCTCCCACTATCTGCGTCTCCCCTTCCAATGCAGTCTCTTCCTCAGATTCTCCCGCGACAAATCTCCATGCGGCAAGCAGATCAGTGGGAACATAGGTGCAGGACAAGATTGCAGTTTCACCCGCAATGCCTTGCTCTTGCAATGTTTGGTGCAGAATCAAGTGTGAAGCAAGGTGGTAGAGAGTGGGCTTTGCACCCTTCTTTGGCTGGAGTTCCATTGACACTCGTTGAACCACTTCTCTTCCAAATGTGGAAAGGCGGCACTTCACGCTGCATCCTTCACCATTCAAGCAAACCACGTGAAGTTCAATCACCGGATTGCTGTCACCCAAAGGTGGCTTAGCCATGAAGGTTGCAGCGCGTCATGTGGAAACCAACACAGACTAAAAGAGCACTAGAGCTGCTGCAGAGCGACCAACCTGGGGTTAGTAGGGAAGACCAGACAGACCATTGGGGTAGACAGTGCCCACTATAGCCGCCTTAAGCTTTTGAGGATGTCAATTAGATGTGAACTTGAGGGGTTTCTTGGGTCACCAGTGGCCTTCAGATCAGCAGCTGGTGTTACAACAGACCCCAAGACCCCAGCAACCAACATGGGTGCTGTGGCCATGTAGCAATGAGAAGTCCCTGTTTTCCATTCGTAGAGGTCTGGTAGAACTAGGGTGATTCACTATGGAACCACTATCCATCAGCAATCCTTCAATGATCAGTGATCAGTGCTTTCCACCTGAGGACTGGTCACTGCTGCCCACCAATGGCTGAGGAAAAACACAAATTAGCCCAAGTTGTAGCACAGGAAGGTTGCTGAGCTTAAAAACAGAATCATTTGCACAATATGTTGCTGTACCAAAGAATGATCATATACTGGTTGCATACAGCCATACAGCTTACAATGTACCCCAAAAAGCACACAGAACTATATGTGCAGGCATATTGTCACGTCACTATTGTCGAATATTGCCATATATCCGTATCATCACATCTCATCAAACACATGTATACGTGTGCTAAGCTGTTATCTACATGGCAAATGGTTTAAACAAACATTTTGCTAAAGTAGGATTTCGCATCACCACAGGTACCGCATCCACCAGATCACAACGCGACAAACTGAGGAAAGAACCCATCAGGATATCTGCAATCGATGATCCTGACCCAAACGCCATGCAACTGCGATGGATGCCCATAGAACCAACCTCTTGGGTTGCCTTTGTGCAGGTGTGTCATGTTGATAGGGAACGAGGACAGCGCGGTGTGTCCGCCGATTTGGTGCCAGTGTTTCATTGTGCCCAGAGCGCACGATGATGACAACTGCACTCATGCAAAGCTGTTGGGACTTGAAAGTATGGGTTACTTCTACGTCATCTGATCCTATTAGTATTGATACCTTCTTGATGTTTGACACCAAACCGATTACAAGTGCTGTTTCTTATCAATCTCACCAGGAACATCACAAACATCCTCAAGAAGTACTCGCCAGAATAAAAACAACATGTGCTTGGTGAGATTGATAAGAAACACTAACAATCAAGTGACGTCCTCATCACTAACATCACTTGACAAATTCGTACCCCCAAATCATCTGACTCGTTGGTAAGCGTTTCTAGCAATAGACCATCCATTTTTGGGCCACCGATTTTGAGAAGCGTCCAAATTACTGCTGGACAAATTCAAACATCACCCCAGCTGCAGGTCAACCTGTTAGCCAAGCAGGTGAGCTGAAGCTAGCCAGGGGGGGAGCCACTGCTCCCATAGGACCGAGCCAGGATGACCCCAGGACTATGAATCATGGTCCTGTAATACGGTGGCAACGACTATCTACTGTAGGCTACAGTAGCTTGTATAGATAGAAATCTATGTATATACATATATACATATATATATATATATGTATTTAGCACATAGAGGAGGTTTAACAAATATGGATATAAACATAAATTTATCTATATATAAATATAAAGATATATATATATACATATAAATATTTGTAAATATCTATATAAATAAAAATAACAATATATATATATATATATGTGTATATGTATATATACTTAACTTTCAGCGACCTGACTCAAGTTCATGAGAATTCGAAGATGCCTTGGATAGGATTCCACCCCAAGTCCAAACCTCAAACAATACTATAGCAACCGTCCTTGACAGTGTCACATCACACCAGAATGCAAAGGCACACAGTGCCAATGGAGAATAAGTGTCGCCCTCAGTCTTGTTTTACTTATCAGTCTTTCTCGCAAATAATTACATAATTCGAAGTTTTATTGTATACGCATATACATCATACAATACATTTATCTCTGTGGAGTATGGCATCTCTCAAAAACATACACTTTCGTTGTGTCTCCATTTCCGGATATACTCCGATGCTTCTGAAAGAAAACTTTAATATCCCTTGGGTTTGTCCATAAATGGTGTTTCCGTGATATAATGATCAACCAATTGTTTGGTTGAGGGGTGCCAACATGGCTATGGAACCGCCACTTGAACAGGTGTATACTCCAACCGTCACAGTGTTGCTACTTCTGGTTTGCCCCTGCTGATGTTGCTGGTGTGACGAATTGTTACTGCTGCTGGTGCTATTCAACTGCTGATGTTCTTGTGAATTGTTGATGGTTGATTGGTGCAGTGTTCACAACCAACCAACCCGTCTCACAAGTTCTGGTGATTATTTTGGATAATAAACCCATGACTTACTATCCACAAACTCATGCTGCTGAAATCGTCAAATTCTGATGATGCAACACCTGTCCGCTGGTTGATAGTGGATTTTGCCAATAATCAATGAATGCATCATACCCTGTCTTGAACATGTAACCACCATAAATCATGGGAAAACCATGATTTAATTGGGCGGTTCTGAACAACTGGGCCCTTATCCACGTGAGGGTTCAACCACTCACGGTTGCACTGCCCCGTCCTCGGATCACTGTGATGTACCTGGTGACATCGCCAGCTCAGTGATGACATGGCATGCTCATAGCTTCAACCACGACAACGATAATGACACTTGGTTTTACTACAAATTTAATGTTAGCACTAGCCCATGACAATAATAATAAAAAGTGCGAAGAATCCTTGCAAATGAATGTCACGTGTTTGACCTGAAAAGGGTAAGTCCTTTTGATTGGCATTGAAAGCGGGACGGCATCATGTTTTGGAAAGGGGAAATAGCCGTCTGTATGCCGGCAATCCTGCAGTCTTTACTGGTTGATGATCGCGTGCTAGTGAACAGTCATGACTCTTAGTCAATAGGAAATAATGGATTCTGACTATGCTTGGGCTAGTAGTTTGTCGCTGTTCATCACTACCAAGAATATGTTTATATCTACACTGGTTAATTCATTATAAATTGATCATTAACTATTGATTAAAGACTCGTATTGAATAGTATACTGATTGACTAACTATTGAATTACCATTGATTGACATATATTTTATTAATGAATGGACTAGCGATTCATCAATAATTTCCAACACCAAGGAGCATTGTCGTCGAAAAAGACTTGTTTGATTTCGTCGTCCGGAAACACCTTGGAGCGCCACTGCAGCAGGGCGGCAGGTTCTTGCTGAGCAGCAGGTACATACATGCATGAGTGCAGCAAAAGTGTGTAGCATAGGTAGGTGTGTCTTTTTTTACCTATGCAGTGATATTTATATATATATATATAAATATATGATATATGTAAGAAATGTGTATGTTATGCATTTCTTTACACACAAATCTGAGGAACCATTGAAGTAACCAACTAAAATCGCAAAGAACATTTTGGGTTGTTCAGCTTAGAAATTAGCATTTTCAAGTTTCAAGTCTCTACTTTTCAGATGGAACGTTCAATACTGTATTCATTTGAGCAGAACATGTCTCCTTCCGGATTGCGTTGTGCGGCATCTGGCATGGCTCATTCGACGTTCACGAGAATTGCGTGCTCAAGACGTTCCTCCCATGTCATTGGATGCCCTTTCTCTGATGCACTAACAAGCCGCCCCCAGTTTGCTCCCAAAGGTGGGTGGTTTATTAATATGGATCTAGCATGATCTAGCATTAACTCTTAGTAGCCCTTAATAATCAACCACTATGGACCATTATATGTTTTTGCATATTTAGTAACCTTATAATTGATACTCGACATTCTCAAGGGTAAATAAACTAATGGCTGCCAATGCTAGAAAATAATGAATCATTAACCATCAATATCATTGATGATCAGTACACAACATGTTGTATGCAGAAAGTGCAAATTGCCATTAGTTAGAACAAACTAACTAAACCATTTCGGCTTGCCTCCTATCATAAAGGTTTGATGATCTAAATGCATATTTAGTTGGCAGTAGGTCATTATCCCCTATGATTCACCATTGTTTCCCTTAGTATTGTTGGTCATTATCCCCTGTAAAGTTGGTTGGTTAACTGCTTGACCCATAGCCAGTTAGTCACACCTCCTCTGTTGGATCTCTGAACCGTCCCCCCTCCGCGCGGCTGTTCGGCGGCTCGTGACCGTGAGCAGCTTCCCGGCGGAGGAATCTTCATCCTTCCAGGCCCACCAAGCCCAGTCGTCCTGCAGCCAAGCCATGGATGAACCGAATCGCAATGCAGAATGATCGGCTGGGATGAATGGAATATGGATGATCATATGGACTATTAATTAAGTTAATTAAGGATAATCAACATTGATAAATAATTGTGGTAAAATATGGTATCTACGTAAATATGGTATCTATGTAAAATATGAATGATTTGTATTTAAAAATGAGAACTGCTGTTAATGTAGTATATATAGATATGATGATGATTGGCCAGCAATGATCAATCATGGATCAAAAACATGAAAATATGATCAAACAACAATAAGTATATACATATGATTATATGCAAATGATATGGAAGGTCAATGATCGATAAGTAATTACTAGATGTGATTTATATACATATGTATATTAATGAATGGTGTTTATCTAGGGTGGAATATTACTGGTCGAAAGGAATATGAATCAGACATGGATCTTTCATGACAAACGATTGATGGATATTCATGGAAAACTAGTTGCGTATAGCTTACCCACCACCGCCTACATATATCTATCATAGATCTATGACTGGCTTATCAACCTGCATGAATGGCTTATACCTAATTAATGCCTTTTCAACATCCTATAACCTCCTCCAACCATCCTGACAGCATTGCTGGCCTTGATGGCGGAGGTGCTCTCACTTTCGATGTGCTCCCTGGCGCTGATCTGGTGGGGAAACCTTCAAACATTGAGGCGGAAACCGCCATTGACCACAGAAGCATCACTTGGCTTCTGCCAATACCACTGTATTAGAGTTAGCTTACCATCAATTCCAGAAATTCGTGATGATCTTGATGGTTGCTTGTTAATATTGGCCCCGGCTTTTCGTTGGGAAAATGCCATACAAGAGGGTGCAAGATTCACACATACTCACCATTTGAAGACCTTCGTGGGTAGGTAGAGTGGCAAAACATGGAATCATCAGTTACATGGCTATGGGTCAAGATCAACCAACAACAATAGGGAAACCAATGATTAACGGTGGCAACCGGGGGTACAGGATTTTGACCCAGCTCGCCATATGTTGCAATGCAGCTTGGACTGAGCAATTTGAGGTCCTGTTGGGCGAAGCCATGGACCTGCGTCTTTGAAGCCAAACAACCCAAGTTGAATGGCAGGTCCAGCGTCCAAGGTTACCCTTCAGCACCGCATGGCAGTCGATCGATATGAAAGCCAAGCACTAACGCTACTATCCATTGGCCGTCATGATGTCAACAGTCACTGCTAGCCATGTTACAAATGGCTGTAGCTGTCAATCATTCCATTGCTTATCTGCTAGGCTAGCCATCCATGACTCACATAGCCTGTTGCAGCTTCAGCCCCTTCTCCGCGCTGTCCAGCAGCAAGGTCGCATGTTTTTTTCCTGCGATGATGACCGTTTCTTTGGGCTACGCCACAACTTCGTCGCCGTAGAGCCGCCTCGCAATGCCCTGCAACGCGTTGGGTGCGTTGGAGAGTTGGATTTGTGGAAATCCTGGGTGACAGTAAGACCTTAACTACCATGTATGAGAATGTAGTGAATGAATGTGAATATTTTGTTTTTTCTGGTTTATCATCCGCATCCTGATATTTCCAGATTGAGAATCTTGATCATGGACAGCACTGATCTGTCAGAAATATGCATGTGGGTACTTCACGGGTGATAATGGATCATGATATCATTATGCTCAGTAGTGAATAATCAATTCATAATTGTAAACACAAATAACATTGCTAATAATGTGGCAGGTAATGCAACTGAGACGATTGCAACTCATGTTGGATCACAGTGGGTGTATCCATGAATAGGGCATCAACACTTACAACACATACCAACATACATACTCGAATGGAATTGTGGTTGATGTATATGTCCGGAAAATTGATTTAAACAATTTCACTTAGATTTTTCTGAAACTGGAAACCTCTCACAGCGCCAGTGCCTCAACAAAGTCGGGATTTTTCTTCATGGTCTCCATGTCAACTCCCATCTCCTAAAGCACCGGTCAAGAAAGGAGCTATCCGCAGTTGCTGACTAATGGTGATAGTTTAACAGTGGTTAATACTTGTTAATAATATGTGGGTGTTTCCCAAAACAGGGGATCCCCCAAATAATTAGATGGTTGATGATTACAAACGACTAACAATGGATGATTTGGGGTTACCCCTTTTTTGAGCAACCACCAAGTAATAATGGTTGACAATAGCCAACAATGGACAAACTGACAAATTTGGGTTTGTCCATAGCCATAGTGCTACCCCGCAACCAACTAATAATGATATTGTCAATAGGGAAACTGCCAATTCGCAGGGTACACCATGGCTTTGGATAAAGCCATTTGGGACTATTGAGTATCGACCCCCTATCATCACCTGATTCGTGTACACATGATAGTCTTATTCCACACATACAGGTCTGTTACCCTTATAGCTGGCTGGTTTCCCGATTCATAATGGTGAGTATTGGATGGTCAGTATAGGTTTCACGATGTATGGACAAACCCATATAGGCCATGAACGTCATACCCGTGATGATCGCATCACCATTCGTCTGGTTGATGCGGAGTCATTGGAGCGCTGATGGTGCCCACCAGGTGGAATCCATGGTGCAAGCCGAAAGTCGTCAGCAGTTTATGTGAAGAAACACTGATATATTCAATATCTGGTTGGTTGTCTGAGGCTTAAATCACCAACTAAGGCTGCTAGTAAAATTGGTTGTCTGAGGTTTAAGACCTAGACATTACCAGCAGTATCAGCGACCATTAGCCATCAATGTTCTTCCCTTAGCTACCATTAACCATCATCAATATCAGCTACCATTAGCCATTAATTGGCCATAAATGATCGTGAGCCAGAACTCATTTTCCACAAACAACATGCATGGCCACGCGCCAGTTCGTCGCGTGCGGTGTCCTTGCAAATGGCCTGAATCTCAGGGTCCTGACGTTGTGCGTCTGTGGGTGGTGCTTGGATGCAGGTACCATAGTACCATCTGCAAAGCATCCGACAAAAAATCAAATTCGCTACTGGGACCAAGGCAGGCAGTTCAATCTAAATAAGCCATGGTCAAGTGATTTGCTCTACCGCTTCAGGCTGTTAATTCCCCCAAATAGGTTCAATACAACTTATCTGGTTGGTGGTTTGAACCCCTCTCAAAAATATTGGGGAAAATAACTAATGTATGAACATGTCGGTCGTTAAACAACCCAAACAGCTATGAAGTATTGGTTATCCCCAATACTTACCGCCATTTTTGACCGCAATTGATAAAATATAGAAAATCACAGTTTTCCCCTACATTCATCACTGTTGGGAGACTGCCCGCGCAGCCTCCAACAACTCCAACACCGGCTTCTTCCGCTCATAGGGACCTCAAAGGTCACTTTCACAGGCACGTCAGCTCTTCAGCTTCAAAATCAGCAAACTAAGAGAAGTCACATGAAGTCCTTGATGAAATGCTAGGACCATCATGGACATCCCATGACATCCCCATCATCTCTTCCCAGCCACAAACTCTGTGCTCCAAGTGACTTGGAGGTGCTTGGTTGACACCTGAAGGCAGGTCTTCAGATGCTGACGCGCTCACCGGAGGTAAAACCTGGAGGGGCAGAATCAACCCTCTGGTGGTGCATCTCCGCACCGGTGGGTCTACTCCCCGGTGGCAAGCAATGGAATGGTGTACCCCGACAGACTTGCTGGGGGCTTCGCAGCTAAAAATATCTTCCCTGGCAAATGAACAAATAGAAGCTAGCTAGTGATGATTAATGATTCTGAATGTTCAGAGGCTGGGCAAGGTTTATGTTGTTTCTTTTTGGGGGGGATGGTGGCTGGGAGTACCTTCGCACCAATGGACATACAATCAAAGAGCTGGCCGAACAGGGCCCATCATTGGCTACAAAGCTTTCAGTGAACCAGAGTTGAACTCCTTCTAGATCCAGTCTACATATACTAACAATGATGAATAATAAGACTGATCTCCCCTAAACTAGGTCGTATAACACGGCATTAACTCGGCATAAGCATTCGAACAATCAACGTTTGCCTGTCTTTTCAAGGGCCTCCTGGTTCGTTGCTTGGTAAACGGGCTTGCATCAACAGCGTGGGTTAGCCCGGTTGCTACATACACTTATGAACAATTCTGAGCGACAGTGACTCATATCTGCTGTTTGCCGTTGCAAATATGATTGCACAAACTGCAACAAAACCGAACAGTTTATTGGGCAAAAAGTGGCCACAGATTTTGCAAAGCCCTTTTACAGCATCTCGCGGAATTTCAGAAACAAAAAAAACATCAAGTCCTTAAGATTAAAACTGTGAGGCTGCGACACGCACATGCACAAC
>VSDK01009018.1:375779-389403 GCA_009767595.1 Symbiodinium kawagutii | reverse complement strand
ACCTGCGACGCTGCACGTCACTGAGGCGTCCACCTCCATCCACCACCTCATACTGCACCCCCAGAAACCCTCCCCAACAGAAGGAAGTGATCCTTAAGTGCTCTGGAAACTCAGGTATCCACACTGATGAACACACATATGTGTGAAAACATATATGTACATGTAAATGTATATGTATATGTATATGCATGTGTATATGCATATAGTCTATGCATGTCTATTCCAATACACATGTACATGCAGACATAAAGTATCCATAGTATGTACTGTAGGGGTATATCCATGAATCTATCAATCTAATCCCTCGATCTATACACACAAACTAATCTATATTGCTGACTGTATGCATAGAACATGCGAGAAGCCCATGATCTTGCTGCGTGCCGCCGGCTGTGGATCAAAAATGGCCAATATTGGCAAGCAAAATGATATCAACCTTGTTTCTCTCGATGACGGATTGATGCCGGGTTGATGACGGATTGATGATGTGCTGATGATGGGTTGGTGATGGTTCAGCATGCTTCGTCTTGCTGAAGTATGGCCGCGAATGGTTACCATTGATTGACTCAAATAACATACATGTTACTTATCATTGGTTTCTAAGTTACCATTCATTGACTGAACAGGTCATGGTTACTTATTCTTACTTATTGGTAAATCTGGTCCCCAAACGGTTGCAGTACACCTTTGACCACACAGGTGAAGCCTTCAGAGCCGCAGCGGCAAGTCCCCTTTTCAGTCCGTGAAGACATTCACCAAACAGGAAAGTGCCATCAACAGCTACCATCATTGATGCTAAGTGGAAACTGTTTATCAGTAGCCACCATCAACAGCATGTCCAACAACTGGATATTAAGCAACCACTCGTAAACATTGATTCATAAACAATAGTTAATGATAGAAATGACCAACTTGGAAACCTGCCCAAGTCGTGGACACAGTTGTGACCACCAATTCACCATTGCCATCCAGAAACCATGAACGACTCCATGCATTCAGGTCGTTGATCTAAGGCCCCCGCTGCTAAACGTCGTTTATCCCTGTGCCGTGCACCACCACGTGGGATGCCAAAGGGGCACTCAAACCTCAGCTTCAAAGAGACTTGATACATAATTCTGGTTGGTGCTCATAACTCCATTTGAAAATATCAGTGAATCAAAAATCTAAATACCAAATATTGTGATTGAATATTGGTGATCAATACCTCCATTCACACTATCGGTGATCGAATATTTGGGATGTCAGCGAATGTGGTTGGTGCTTATAACCCAACCATTCCAAATATCAGCAATTGCTCTGCAGAAGTCACCCATATTTGGCACCGTACATCAACAATGATCACTTCGACATCATGTTCATCAACTGACAGGCAGTTCCCTCACCCCAAACCGAAAGTCATCAACAGTTCATATGTCAGGCAAACCAGGGGTCTTGCCAAAAAACGATACGTCGGATGAGTACAACTGGACCCACCTTGGAGATGGCTGCTGGGGCTGCCAGCTGGCTGGCTGGCTGCATGACATAGAAATCGTGGTTGGGCAAGTCGTCCCAGATGAAGAACCTCGCAGCTGATCGGTCAGTGTTCCTGGCATCCTGCCACCATCTCCTTGAGCTTAGCAACCGAAGATCTCGGGTGGCTAAAATCACAAGTTTACGGTCATATTCACCGAGAATCGTCAGATAAACCAACCAATCAAGATATTAATCAACCCGTTCAATTTGAGTCCGAATCAATGACAATGATGTTTCAGAGTCTACATGCGAACATCCGCTAAGATACCAAAATATTGTACATATCAGGCCTTTTGTTCAGAAACAAGAAAGGACCACCAAGTCGAGCCCTCAGACCTATATAGTGCCTCAAGCAGCAGTCACAAGCAGTCATATCATGGTGAGACATCAAACTACAACAAAGATGTAAAGTAATCAACTTAAAAACAAGAGTTTGAGCCAGCATTTTGGTTTCATCCACGATCAGAGTGGGAGATGCGCTTCAAGAACGGAAACGTGCAAACATAACATGCAACTGAAACATCTGATTCCAGTAGCTACAAATTGTTCCAAGCATTGCAAGCCGGTTGGAGAAAATCATAAAGTTTTCCAATTTTCCAGGGCTCCCCAGTTTGAGAGGGCTGATTGGGTTGATGCCCAGGAATTTATTCCTCAAAACTTAATGAGAGACTACCCTGGAACTTCCGCAACTGGCAGTTCACGGCCCCATGCATTTCCTAAGGTGAGCACAATCTGATTTGATGTGTGGATGATGCGTGGCATCATGTGGATTCTGATCTTGAGGATTATCGAAGCTGGGTAGATGTGACCACATCATCATGAGAGTTTGCTGGTCAGCTCGATCGGAAATTTACGAATCCTTTAACTGTATATATATATATATTACAGTATATTTTCATATGGACGAAAAAATGTGAGTTGCTGATTCCTCGCCCCAGTCTACTCATGGTTTTGCTGCTCTGGATTGTGTCTAAGCCATGAGGGACAAAATTAGGGTCACAACTCTGCCGTCATACCTGGGCCACCCCACCCTTCCGTGCAGCTGCTGAGGAGACCCTGATCACGGAACTCCGCATAATCCTCAGAACATCTCGGGAAGCCATGGAGATTCTGACTTGGACTCCGCGCAAAGTTGAACATACTTGCCACCTGTAATTGTATTTGTGCGCAATTACAGTGGGTGAAAAAACACTGCGATCCCCTGGAACACTGCGATGATGATGATGATGATGATGATGATGATGATGATGATGATGATGATGATGATGATGACTATTGATTACTATTGATTACTATTGATTACTATTGGTTGTCATTGGTTACTTATTGATGATGTAGTGATGGATAAGCGTCATGGTGATTATCTTGAACCGTCAAAAACAATCTTTGAACATCAGATCATTGCCTTTGCAGATGGTTATTGATTATTGATGGTTGATCTCGAATGGACAGGCTGATCAGCCAATTGGTCATCTACGACAGTCTAAGAGTGGCGGACTGTGGTAAGCAACGAGGATTGAATTTGATTCCTAGGCGTGGCAAGTGAAGCAACATGGGCAGTTTAGTCACTGACACCTTTCGCATCATTCAATCTAGCCAAAGTTGCTATCACTTTTGTATCCTGACTTCCTTTCGGGGACAGAATCCACATGGAGACAGCCTTCTTCTTCTTTTTGTTGTCGCTTTTTGATTGTGTTTGTTATCCGTATGATCCGCAGCCAGCATTGACCACTGTCAGAGTCATCGTTGGAACCAGCAGCAGATCTAACGAATGATTCCAGCAGAGATCTGGTAGATCTTCCAGTAGATCTCTGTAGATCATTGGAGCTCAAGCAATGCGGCTGCTCAGCAGCAGACTGCACCGTTGCACCGCTGAAGGTTCGGAGACCTGGCGCGGGACCAGTGGCGAGGCCCAACATCCAAGGGATGAATCGTTGTTTTCCAAGTGGTGGTTGGAGACATCAGGAGACATCAGGATACAGGATTTCAATGGATCCAAGATAAGATGCATCCGAGATCACGAGTTGCTTGGAACACCGCGCAGGTGTCTGTGGCAGCCCACGGGAAGGTGCAGGCCGACACCTAGCGATCTCCACACCTTGCGGAGCCGGGGGTTGGTCGCTGGGTGGGGGGCCTCGACGCGGAGAATCAATGGATGAGAAATTCATGTGCTGAGTTTTGGGGTTGTTTGATATTGTTTGATTGCTAAATTGCTTGGATGATCTTGGATGTTTCTGTGTTTCTTCCTTTGTTTCTTGGAGAACAACGCATCTTCTTGCGGGTGTCACTTTCTTCGGGATTCGCTCCTTCCCGCTAGAAACTTGACGCCTTCGGCTCAGGAATTTGGCAAAAACCCCAGCCGTGCCGCCTGGACACCCAGAGCCATAGGATGGCAGTCGTGCGGACCTTTTGGATTTGGGGACTGTCATGGAGGGTTGTGAGCATGTCAATGAAGTGGTTTATCATCCAAGGAATTGGAATCTCATGGAGTTTCTACATAGACCCAGCCAGTATCACTAGGTTGCACACACCCACACCGGATTTGCAGCCCAATCGAATGGCTCCCCAGGGATTGCTGCAACCTTAGACAGAATTGCTGATTTGGAGGTCCTACGCTTCACTGCCGGCGCTGGCAAGCAATGAGGTGCCACCGGTGCCATCTGCACACCTGCGTCGGTAGCACAACTGGCCTCAGGCTCAGTTCCCCACGAATTTCGATTCCGTTTCGAAATCACTTTGTGCCAAGGCTTCTTTGTAGAAACATTTCTAGACACTTCTATGCAGTGGTGATTGGCTTCGAACGTCCATGAAGTTGTACATCCTTCTGCTTGTTAAAAGATAACACTTCTATCTTTCATATGGCAATGTTTCTCTTCGGTCAAGAAGTGCTCTTTTGACACTTCTTCTAACAGCTTGTGAAAGGTTGTGGGTCACGCGGTACATTCTCCGAATTTATCCAATGCAAATCACCACGCCTCATCTTCCTTTGTCAATGGGCAATCCAACAACGGTTAAACGATGGTTCAACGTATTACAAGTCAATGAAGAAACATGAAATGCTTCGGGAAGTTCCCGTTCAATCTCTTCTCAAATCTAGATGCTTCCTCCGCAGCTTTCAGCCACTCGTTCTGCAGTAGAACAACTTTTTGTCAG
This sequence comes from Symbiodinium kawagutii, assembly GCA_009767595.1. NCBI lineage: Eukaryota > Dinophyceae > Suessiales > Symbiodiniaceae > Symbiodinium > Symbiodinium kawagutii. The sequence goes on along the minus strand of VSDK01009018.1, from coordinate 384,738 downwards.
CATGACTCGCCAAACAGATGGCGCGTGCCTCGATGTGTGGCAGCAATTGGTCTTTGCGCCAAATGAGTGCCTGACCTCTGCGGTTTTAGAAGAGCGTTTGGGGTTGTGAGGAATCTGGCAGCAGACAAACTAAGATACAAAGAGGACCTAGTTCCGTAGCAAATCGCCATCCTACCTTCAGCACGGAATGACATCAACTGACAGATCCAAATCCCAAAGTGCAAATCTTCAATTATGCCAAACCTTAGTGACTATCATTGACTGCTATACAGCCTTTTTAGCAAAAGGAGCGGTGCAGGGCTGATGTGGAATCAGCGTGAAAACTCTTCCATCGCTTTGATCTCGATGGAATATCATGTGCACGAAGAATCAGACAACCTGTTGGGTCAAGAAAGTGGTAGCTCGGATTAGCTCGGGCCCTCCACCCAGGTTGCTCTGATTGGAAGATTTTGGTGCCAAAACAGGGGCCCGCTCCTTCCAAGTCCGTCCTTGTCCAAACCATTTCTTACAAGACTTCCTCAGTTGGAAGGGTCCTTCCATTGCATGGGATGCCTGGGGGAAGTATGCGGGTAAGCCACACAATGATCACCACACAAACCAACGAGTAAGCTCTGCAACTCTAGTTGATTCGCCTCCACTGATGCTACTGTGGCGTGAGCTTGGCACAAGCGAGTTCCCAGCAAGGCTTCCCTGTTTGACTCGATTTCATCCAACATTTGACGGCCAGACATCCCAATTTCAACAGATCACAAAGTCTTGGTCTCCGGCTGATACTTGCTTGGTCGTACATGTCCAACCTCAATTTCTTGCCTGCAGCATTTTGAAATCACACTGGTGCAGTTCTGTAGTTTTCAAAACGAGGCGAACATTGTGCAAACATGATGCCAAGGAGGCACCCGTTAGTCTTGAATCTTGGCTTTTACCGGGTTCTGGCAGGGCTCAAATCTTTTTCCGTCGTTCCTTTCTGCACGCTGTGAGGATATTGTGCTACAGATCTTTGCCAAATACTCGATCATTCGGTCCTACAGAGCATGCCACGTCAGATTTTCCATGTGTCAAAGGAAGCGACTAAAACCAGAAACGAGAATCAGGCTTGCCATAAGTGCATGCAGGGTGACGAATCTTGTAGCGGAAAACATCGTCAAGGGGTTGCAAGTGAGACATGTCGCAAAGTTGTTTAAAGTATGTGTAATTTCAAGCTAGCGACTTGTATGCGATCTACCATCCATGTAGGTAGGAAGTCACACGCTTTATGAAGTTTGATCTTGTCACAGCTTTTCCATCGACCCTAGTGGTTCAGCTGGAGCTCTCTCTTGCTCCTTCACCATCCCGAAAGACACGGCTGCATCAAAGATGGAGATCCCAGGATGCCTGGACGGAAACTTGGTGCCTCGTGGGCTCACCAGTTTACAGCTCATCTTGCGACCATATGGATTCAGAGCGGTGAAGGACCTTAGGTGACCCTCGGCCTCACTGCTAGCTGGCAACTCTTGAGAATGCAGTCGGGCCAGCTCTGTCCTTGAAGCACGCTATTGGGCAAGCTGTTGAAGTGAAGTGTCCCAACCCCTGGGACCAAAGTCCTGTTTTAGATGGAACTGACGCAGACACAGCCACCACTTGCAGGGCGGGGATGTGCAGAACGCTCAAACGTCCCTGTGGCAAGGTTGCGACTTGGCTCTCTGGAGGGCACCGGAGCCTTCTTTCCATGGGATGATTCAAGTGGTTGTTGAGAGCCGCTCGGTGGTCTTCGGGAAGCTCACATCCAGGATGTCATGACTAGCATCAGCAGCAAAGAATAGCCTTCCCTGCTGTTTCTGATCTGAGCGCAAAGTGGACAAATTGCTTTCGAAAAACGATGCAAGTATGCCATCCTGTTCTGGTGCATTTTGGCTTGCCCTTGCCTGCGAGAGACTGTGGGTTAGAATAGTGGCAAGGATGTAAAACAGGCTAAGCCTTGCCTATAGGAGCACTGGGCAGCATTGTGTTCAAAAATGTTCAAAACATTTCTTGCTGTCTATGTCCGAAATCCCGGCAAGGGGTTCCTGCAATGGGCAGAGGCAACAGTGTATTTAAAATCAGCGTCGCGTCAAGGTGCGCCACGAATTCCCATGAGGCCACACTTTCCAAGCTGAAACCAGCCCTTCACATGCTATCTACGCCGGTAGATACATGCCAATTTCATCTTTGAAGGCCATGGACTCATATTTGTGAGCTTTGGAGGTAGATTCCCTGTTGGGCTTGGACGAGACGCGGATAGTTTGGCACACAGTAGACACATGTTGTGTTTAATGCCATTTCCAACCGAGAGATCCAGATCCGTCCACAAAATGCCTTCTCTTCCTTCAAGTTTCGGACTCGGAACTGCAGCTGAATTCAATTCTTCACTGAACTTCGGCTCCCCACAGCGTCAGCAGAGACAGGCCTAACTCACACCGAATCAAGGGAAGCGACTGGTGAGACCTTGGCCATGTAATATGCTTGCTTTGGACAGTGTGTTGGCCTTGCCGTTGGTGCCACAAATCGGTCGAGTAGAATGGCGTTGGCTGCATCTTCTTCAACCTTTTCGTAGACATAGCGTGGATTTGTCAAGCGCCTTTTCAAATGAAAGGCCGTGCATGTTCCCTAGAGCTCTTGACAACATGCAGTTGAATACAGGTTTGATTCTATACCGGCCTGCGATGTGTTGCCTTTCGTGCACGTTTTGCAGGTGTGCGGATGACAGATTGCGCCGGAAGTATTTTGCGGCTCAACTTCGAATATAGCAAAAACAAATCAGAGCTAGTGTTGATGTTGGAGAAGACAGTTTTTGGCATCAGATTTTGGCATTTACCACTGTACCAAGCGTTCTATGCGGCAACGAGTTGGGCAACCCTACAGAGTTACCTTCCCAAAGCAACATTGAGGCGCAACAGCGCAACAGTCGGTCGCGGCTGGACCCGAAACCCTGGTTCCAGCACCTGATTGCTCTCTGGAGCATGAGCCATGAAGGCCCAGCAGTGACCAGAGACACTCAAGACTCAATCATCCGTTGAGGGCAGGTGAGGCCATGCTGGACCGAACCAAGGAACGACCAAGGAGGCAAGACTTGGCCCGCTTGCTGGCTGCAGATGCCCCCACACTTTGTTCACAGGGATGGCAGGGAGCAAAATGAGCTTGGACAAAATCTGATGCCATGCAGGCCATGCTACTACATTTGGCTTGCTAAAATGTGTTGACCGGAATTCTCAACCCTTAAGCATTTGAAAAGACTTTTTCCTTCCTGCAAAAACGTCTTCAAGTGTGTTGTCTTCTTGGAGCAAACCTAGGAACTTGGGATCTCAAGCCATGATATGCCAAAGCAGGAGGAAAAAGAACCCTTCCAGACGAAAGTGCCCATATCAAGTGGTTATTGGAACTGCTTGCCGAGCAGATGGTGGATGCCTCAACGTGTAGCAGCCTCTGATCGTTGGGCCAAATAAGCCCTTGATCCCAGCAGACAAACTAAGATACAAAGAGGACCTAGTTCCGTAGCAAATCGCCATCCTGCCTTCGACAGCAGGGAATGGACATAAATTTACAGATCCAAATCCCAAAGTGCAAATCTTCAATTATGCCAAAGATTAGTGACTATCATTGACAGCTGTACCAGCCTTTTTTGCAAAAGCAGTGGTGCAGGGCTAATGTGGGATCAGTGTGAAAAGTCTTCCATCGCTTTGATCGCGATGGTATATGGTGGTTTCTCAAAATAGGGGTACCCCCAAATCATCCATTACTAGTCATTTATAGTAATAAACCAACCATTGTTTGGGCCCCCTATTTTGAGAAACCACCATATCATGTGCACGAAGCATCAGACAACCAAAACTTTGGTCACGAAGCCGCGGTAGCTCGGACTGCACGAATGCCTCCTCATGAGCTCATAGAGGCGGCTCCCTGGCTGTGGGGGATCTTTGTTTGGATTTACCACTGGGCATAAATGGCTTGCAGGACATTTTTAGCCTGCTTGAAGATGTAGATAATTTGAAATGGTTGATTTTGTTGATTTCAAATTTCAACCATGTATTTAGAGAGATTTCCTATATTTATTGAATACACTATTGTATATGAACATGCATGGACCATTCGAACATTTGATATTGATGATGTGTGACATTCAGGAAAGCTTGGTAGACCCGGGAATCGCTTCCTTCTCAAGCACGAGCAGCTCCATTCGGAAGGTTTACACTGGGAAAAGTTTTTGGAAATGCTGGCGATTTTTCATGGCTTCACTCTACATTTGTATGTGAACGCACAGAAAGAGAAGCCGCTGCTGTTGGTTTAGCATCGATCGAGACTTCCTGAAGCGAGGTGTCAGTGTTCATGCGCAGTCCCATGCAGTCCCTGTTCTTTGCTTTAATGGAAGCCTTTGTTTCAGCATTGGCATTTGTCAAAGGCTTCCCATGGTGTCCCCTGGTGTCCCTGCAAGGTCGGCTATCGAATCTATCGAACATCGCCTGCCCTTGGGTTGGCCCAGCACGGTGCCAGCGGCACAACTGAAATTGAAGGTGAAGAAGGTCAGCGGTGAGGGGACATGGTGCGTCGGTAATCGTCGGTACATGATCACCTACACATGATCCCACCTGCATCCACCATCATCCACATCCACATGTGCTCAGATAGACATGCTTTAACCAGAACATGTATACATGACAATGAATTTGTTACCCATTGCATATGTGGAAACAAACATTGGCATGAACTGAACTACGTAGACGGTATCATAGTAGGAGCGACTGCTGGTTCTCTTTTAACACGGCAAGCCGGAAACTTGAAGACAAAGAGGAACAGGTGATAGTAGGTGGTGTTTCTCTTCTCTTGCGATCATGACTATGTGCTTCTTCTTTTGTCCATGTCTTGCCGAAATGATCAGGGATAAAAATGTCTGAAACAAAATCGTTAGATGTGGGTAAATTCCAAGGTTGCATGCCGTGACACCACCAAAATTGTGCGGTGTGCCCTCAACGTGTGTGATGTCCTTCGTGTTTGCGATTCCATGTGGAACAACCCAAAGTCAGGCTTGTCAGATCTTGTCAGCCTTTGTCCTGGAGCCCCAGAGCGAGAAGAACGAGAAGGAAAAGATACACGCCAAGGGTGGGCAGAAACTTGGACTCAAACCGACGGCCCCAATCAAGACCTTCTTTTGAGTGTACCACCGGACCCCGGATGGAATCTTGAGGACCATGCTCCTTCGGTGTCCCCGTTTGGCCGTTTAGGCTTGGGCCCAACCAGTGACAGTCGCCCTAAAGTAGCTTCCTACTAAAAGTCGTGATACTGCGTATTTATTTTTGAACTGGACGAGGGATCATGCAGCTTCTTGGTTGATTCCTTCAAGATTTGTGAGACTCGATGTTGGGCCATTGAGGTTTTCAGATGCTGGATGTCTCCAACATATGTGCAGTGATGTGCAGTGACGTCTGGCAGCGTAGTCTGAAAGAGGTTGATGTTGGCGCGTTTCTTGGTGCTGACATCAGAATTCAAAACGTCATAAATGCACGCAGCTACAGTGCGGGCTCGCGTCCATGGTCCATGGCTGCGGAACGGAAAGTCGAAGCACAGATCTGCCGTCTTCGTGCTTCTGATTGGCATGGTCATTTGATCTGCTTCCAGAATCAGTTTGTAAGGCAGTGCAAAGGGCGCAGCAAGTTTTCCGGTCCGTTGAGTTCATATGTTTCAGACTCAGGTTGAAGCTTCCAAAAAAGCCATGAATCTGCCTGAAATGCCTCACCCTGGGGTGTTGGTTTGCGAGCGACAGCCATGAATCTGCCTGAAATGCCTGACTTTGGGGTGTTCATCACGTCAAGGTTGCCGGCAAAAGCAAAAGCCATGAATCTGATTGAAATGCCTGACCTTGGGGTGTTCATCACATTGAGGTTGCCAGCAAAAGCCATGAATCTGCCTGAAATGCCTGACCTTGGGGTGTTCATCACGTCGAGGTTGCCAGCAAAAGCCGAAATGCCTGACCTTGGGGTGTCATCACGTCAAGGTTGCCAGCAAAAGCCATGAATCTGCCTGAAATGCCTGACCTTGGGGTGTTCATCACATCGAGGTTAAAGCCATGAATCTGCCTGAAATGCCTGACCTTGGGGTGTTCATCACATCGAGGTTGCCAGTAAAAGCCATGAATCTCATTCAAATGATTCACCTTTTTATAAGGCCTGTGCCATCGCGATTGCTCACCGTGGTCGCCGGACTTTAAAAAGCTCGGCCATGCGCTGAGTTTCGTCGACTTCAAAGTCGACATCGTACAGTGCGAAGTGGAAATATCTATGGCCTTCCGAAAATCCTTTCTGGGTGATGCAAAGACTTCGCTTCGAATGGATGGGAGGCGGGCTCCAAGGGCAAATGCGCGGGACCGTCGTGGTAAGGTCTTCAAAATGAAAAGGTGTACCATGCAAACAAATGAACATTTCATTCATTTGGCATTTTTGTTTGCAAGTTTTGCTACCATAAAGGGTTGAAAGAAATAATCCATTCACTTGTTTCTGACAGAAGTTTACGAAATCAATCTGAAAAAGGCTGCAGTGAGCCTCGGTAGAACAAAGTTCTTTTGGGGGAATAGGGTGGTTGCGAAACAATAATTTCTTAGTTTTTTCCACCATCAACCATATATCCAGCCATTGTTACTGATTGGTCCATCCATGTCAAAGGCCAAACTTTCAGAAGGGCCTGCCTCAAGGGAAGGGAATGACTGGAGCGGATCGCACGCAGTTGGACATTTTCACCCGGGGAGGGAAAACATTTGGCAGGATGACATCGCGCCTGTGAACACTGAAATGCCACTTCTGAAGCACAGAAACATTTCCAGCTCTTTTTGTATATTGCAAAAAACGCATCGTTTTTCACCACGTGTTCCATAGATTGCCATAGATTGCATTCCAAAGATCATGACTGACCACCTGGATGTACGTTGAATTCAACGGGTCTGTTCGGAGATCTTGAACGCTGCCCTGACACAGGTGCAGCTTCGGTTCCACTGAAGGCCTGAACGCCATGGCAATGTCTCGCCTTGCGGCGCGCCTTGCGGCGTCGAGGCTGAGAGCAAAAGCTGCGCTTGACAGATGCAGAAGTTTGTGAAGTTGCAAGCTGCAGAAGTTTGATCAAAAGCTGCAAATCTGCAAGATCAAAAGTGCTTTGCGACAAATCGATACAAATCGGGCAACTCCAAGAAGAACTCTGTGGAGTCACCAGGACAGGTGCAGGCTATGCGGCTCGTAGAAAATGCGCTCGAACAGAAGCCGGGAGGCTGTGAACAGCTGGTTGGCTGTGAGCTGTGCAAAAAGCTGCCAAGCTGACGGCAGGGGATGTGCTGAGGAGGACTGGTTCTGACTCAGCTCGCTGATTTAGACTGAAGGTTAAGGGCCTCTGAAACCTCCGTTTTTCCGACAAAACAATCAGGAATGACATGTTTTGAGAATGTACATCTTAGACGTAGACATTGAAATACTTTGAGTACTTGTTCCTCTCCCAGGTGTCCAATTCCTTGATTGAAAACACAAAATAGAACTGGGTGAGGACAGAATGGGATTCAACAGAAGCGCCATTCTTCCATGGCCCATGTGCAACTTGGCAAAGGTCAATTAGTGGCGGTTGGTTTGTCATATTAGCGAGACAGTGGCCGTCTCCATCCACTGACGTCCTCTCTTGTTGCCAGCCAGTGCCAATGCGTTGACGATTGGGTGGACATGGTTGGGCAAATCTCCGCATCAACATTTGGTTCCCGGGACAAAAAAATCACCGGCTTCGTGTACATTCTGATGCGATTCCCTCGGACTGCCAGGTGCATTTGGTGGGCCGTGTTCCGTGCTTCCTCTACCTGGCAGTGCATGCCTTTGTCGGCAAGCTCAAGTCCTTCCGCTGTGCCTGTTTGCAAAAAGGTTTCTGAACTACTTCAAGCGCATAGCTTTTGTTCAGACGTAGAGGTATCAATGGATTGAACTTCTCAAAGCCAGAGAAATGATGAGAGCTCCCATTGACACTGGTTTTAACTCAACTGGTGAATGATTGACTTAACCAATGGTTTTTATGGACACTTGCCATTGACCAGAGAATTTATGCCGCTGCAACTGAAACTTCACTGGTGTTCAAGCAGCACCGAGGTTCCTGGCAACGGTAGCACGGAGGACGTGCTGTTCACTGCCGGGGACTCTGGACATGTTGGTTCTGAGCTTGAAATAACTGAAAGTGGTTGCAGATGATTCTGAATAATGATTCATGAAATGATTGATGAAATGGTTAATGCAATGATTAATGAAATGATTAATGGAATGATTAATTTGATACTGAACATTTTGATTAATGAAATGATTAGTGGTTCAAACTAGTGCCTATCATTGTGGTTAATTGATGGTCACGGAATGGCAAATCATAATTATGAACAATCTTTACTGAATGTCCATTTTGGGGTTGGAAGTGGTGCTTACTGTAGCTGATTTTGAATTCACGGGCAATTAATGTCTTATGGTACATATTCCAAGGGGTTACACCCCAATCCACAGCAACCAACCACTCATTCGCGGCATGAACTTAGCGTTTGATTGCTGTCAGCTAGTAAACAAGATAGTTTCAACTGGCGGAGATAGTTCTGACAATTTGCTGGTTATTTTTGATTTAGATTCGCAAGAAGCAAGACGCTATTATCGCTGATGATTCAGCATCCCGCAGGATCCCTTGGGACTTATCCCCGGCATTCACCCCTCGCTGTCCTTGGCAGTCACCAACCAATGTTTCATGACATGACATTGCAGTTTCGCACGCTGCCTTTCACGCGTTCACATGTCATCTGAGGAGAGTCATTGCGAATGGCCCCCATCTAAAATATGCTATGACGGACGAATGAACTTGGGCATGATAGCGATGAGTTGATGACTCTGATGCAATTGTTGCGAATCATCATGTTTATCATCATCATCATCACCACCACCATCATCACCACCACCATCAC
>VSDK01009018.1:361079-375303 GCA_009767595.1 Symbiodinium kawagutii | reverse complement strand
CCACCCTCACCCCCACCCCCACCACCACCACCATCATCATCATCATCATCATCATCATCATCATCATCATCATCATCATCATCATCATCTTCATCTTCATCATCATCCTCAGCATCATCGCCATCATCGGCATCATGATCTTCATGGTCATCATCATCACCATCATCATCAACATCATCCTCACCACCACCACCACCACCATCATCATCATCATCATCATCATCATCATCATCATCATCATCATCATCATCATCATCTTCATCATCAATATCAATATCAATATTAGTATCATCATCATCATCATCATCATCATCATCATCATCATCATCATCACTTGATCTTGCATCATGAAAGTACTGGACGTTGGGCGCGTGGACTGGTTCTGACTTGTGAGAAACAACGCTTCATGCATGATGAGAGGGCATGATTTCTTCTTACATAGGTTTCTTTATCATTGATAATGAGTATGACCGTTCTTGCTGCTGACATGTAGCCAACACCGGGCCGCACATCCCTTCGCAAACAAAATGGACATGATTACAAATCATCATCATTTAAATCATTGTCAACCATGACAGCCATTGTAATTAACTGATCATGGTAGATCAGCGTATACACTATTATCACGCATTTGGGTGGAACGTGATGTGCATTTCCGGTGGGATGTTGTGTTCATGAGGTTCCCGTCACCCTGCCAGTTCATGGCCTGGACCTTGGCCTTTTGGTGCGACTGGGTGAGAAGGGCTCTATCTAAATTGGATTTACTTGGTGTGTTTTGGCTGGATGACTTGGATTGATTGATTGATTGATTGATTGATTGATTGATTGATTGATTGATTGTTGTTGTTGTTGTTGTCCATGAATGTTGTACCCCAGTTGCTGGATATGTTCCATCTAAAAGCTGACCATACTTTTGATTTGTTCATTCAATTGAAGAGATGGAGACCTGAACCCCAATCACCGGCGCCGATAATCATCCACAAACCAGGTTCCAAAACACAAACTGGCGAACTCTACGAAACAAATTTGTAGACAGGTGACACTGCATATGATGCTTGTTCACAACAAAGTTCACCTGATGGTCTATCAGGGCTTGTTTTGTTTGGCATTGTTTGATCTGCGATTCAGTCCCGTCGGCAACCTGGCTAGCTACCTTGCACGTATCTTGTCCCCGCCACTTCAGCGGCTCAAGTCTGGTGGTCCTCCAAAGGAGGGACCCCACAGAGCCTGAGAAGCTTAGCAAAAAGTCACTTTTATTTCATCAATGACGAAACCAAAAGAAGAACATCAGTGTCGTTTTAGAAGTACCGTTGCCATCCGTTGCCAAACTCAGTTCTTTGTTGTTGATAGAGAGAGCAGTGATCATGCGATGACTGTAGCCAGCAAATGACAGTAGCTCGCAATTTTGAGGTACCTCTTGTGGCAGACGAAACCATACAGTTGCGGGGAGATACTTGATTTGATACAGCAACCAATTGATACCATGGTGAATCTCATCTTACGGTCAGCTGTTGACAAATGAAAACTGCATAGGGCATCACGAATCAGTTCACTTCACTCAGTTGAATTGGTTCCCTTTGCGAACCTGTTGGATCCTGTTGGCCTATGATTCGTTACGAAGTTATCCACTTGACACTCCCAAGCAGCAACCACTTGGGGCCCGATGCGAGCTGCGCATGGCCGCCTCGTCGTCCTCGTTCAGTGGCGTGCTCCCTGGCGCGGTGTCGGCTGCCAGGCCAACTGTGCAGGTGGAAAATGACCTGAGATCGGCCATCCAGCTGACGGTTGGCGAGTGGCAGAAGGTCATCTACCCCAAGGGAAGCCGCGAGATCCCAGAGGCCGATGGGGGTAACCAGGTCATTGCACCACGAAACAACAAACACTGGATCTCATCAGCTCAACAGATCTCATCAGTTGGCTCAGTTGGTTGCTGTTGGTTGTTTCATTTCCATTCATTTTTATCTTAACCATCTCTCAAAGCATCCTTTGTGACAGAATCCGAAGCTGCTTAGGACGCTTTGGGCCTCGCGGTTGAGATCTGCTTGGTGGAAGATCCAACGGTCCATGGCACTGCTGACGAGGTTTGGCGAAGTTCTCCGAGGCTGAACGAGGCTCCGAAATCACACTCGCTGTAGCTGTTTATTCTTGCTGGGGATATGTGATCTGGGAATAGGAATTTCAATCTTCATCATGCAAGGGGCCTGGGGAAATGACCCAATGAACTCGGAATTCTTAACAACTGCTGAGTGTGATCACTGTTGCTGGCCATTCACCAGCAGTGCCTCTCAGGATTCCGGCGTGACATTGAAGGCCCGGAAGGACTTTGGATCCTTCGGCGCGCGTGCGAAAGAGTTCTGGGAGCAGCTGCAAAAGGAGGTCGAAGACGAGCAAAAGAAGAGGGAGGAGCGGTACGGCGGTGCCGCCCGAGCACTGCTACGGGTGCAACACCAAGAATTCATATTGGAACCGCTGCAGTCTTTGAGAAACATTTCGTATAAGTGGTTCACCAGCAAACAATTAGTGATCTTATTACCCTGATTTTTTGCCAAGAGAAGTGAATGTTTTGTGAATGTAATAGTAAAGTTGTGGTTTGATTTTTTGCAGAATCCCTTGAGGCGCGCGAAGCGAAGCTTCAGGAGGCCGAACGGCAACACACTTTGCGTTCCTGGTTCCCCTACCACGCATGCGCCATGGTCCTTGTGGCTTTGGGTTTGGGAGCATGCGTATGGATGTCCGTATCTGAAGATAGGAATCACTTCACGGTTGCCCTCGTCAGTGTGGCATCCATCTTCTTCCTCGTCATGTTGATGGCTTTCGGCTCCGTCGTACGCAACGGTGGCTCCTTGTTCCAGCGGCAGTCTTTAAAGTTATTGGCATATCACAGCCCCACAGTATTCCTGGCCTTGGGAGCCATTTGCGTATGCTTTGTGCTGACCATTTTCGTGATTGGTGGATTCTGGTGGTCTTTGGTCATTGCTTTGCCATTATTCTGCTGTTTGGCTTGGATGAGGTGGCACTGCAGTAGATCATTGGAAGACGAGTTGCGGGAAGCTGAGGCAATCACTCTGGAGGTTGCGATTGAGCGCGCGCGAACCCTTGTGTTCCATGGGCAGGTCCTTGAGGGCCAGCACCGACCGTGCATATGCAGTTGGCCCGGAAAATATGAATCTGCCTGGAATGAGATGGTGGAATGCAGCAACGAGGGCACGGTCAGCGCGGCCGTGGTCTTTCTTCCCGAGGGCTCCAAGCACCATGGCTTTCATGACAAGATTCCAGAAAGGGAACGAAACGAAGGAATCCAAGGAGAATGTTGGTGTGTCCCTCTCTACGGGGAGGAGAAGGAGTGGGGCTGTCGCTGGTGGACCAAGTGGATAGCAAACGTTGAATTGGCTGTGGAAAAAGGTGCCAAACTACAGGTGTACTTCTTTAAAGGCATGGCTGGAAAAGGCAAAGTACGGGATTTCTCCACTGCTGGGCAAGAGCACTCGCGACGAGATCAGATTCTTGAGAGGAAGAAAGGTGAAGAGTTTAAGGCGCTCAAAGGCTGCATCCAAAACCTTTCGGAGAAAAAACGTGCAGATGGCTCTTCACAGCATTCGCGGGAAGTGAATCGGCTGTTCCTGGAATGGCTTGGACAGGAAGACCGCGAGTTCATGCAGGTGCACTGCCAAGTTGATTGGCTTGTTGGTTTTTACATTTTGATTAGATTCATTCAGTGATGAGTAAATTATCTTATCACCATCCATCATCTAAATGATTCTGCATATTTCTCTATTGTTGTCGTTAGTTTCCTTCTCAGATGGATCTCAGGCATCAATGATTGAACTGCCAACACACCAGCCATGCAGGCTGCTGAAGGTCTCGGAAATTCCCAGAAGGCTGAGGTGGCCTGGCTGGACCGGAAAGGTTACAAGTACGAGGAGGTGGATATCTCCGAGTGGGAACAACATTCCAACTGGAACGAGTACGTGCAGCTCGACATGCCCCAGCCGGTGCTCGACATGCCCCAGCCGGTTCGGGAAGATTTGGAGATCACGTCCAATTGCACGCCAGATTGAGGGCTGGAACATTGCAGGCAAGAAAACACATCAGTTGCAGTCAAACACCTCGAAACTTAGAAGTCGATTCTGTTCGTCTTACCAAGGTTTGCCAGTGGGTGTTAGTTGTAGGAAGAAATCATCACGTGCATTACATGTCCACGCCTGGGGACGAACTTTTCGCGGTGGGCCCAGCTGCAAAGGCTCAAAGCAGCCGCTGGACGCAGTTCGAAGGAAAATTTCGAACGAGCAACGAATGGGTACATCCATAGATGGTGGTTTCTCAAGCCATAGGTGATCACCAAAAATGTTTTTTTACTGTGAATGGTTAATAAACCAGATGATTTGCTTTTTTGGAAACAATGATTAATGTTATGATTTGGGGGATCCCCTATTTTGAAACTACCAGATAGAGGATACGATAAACATCGATAAACAATCCCAAAATGATCCAACCACAATCGGCCAATATATACAATTTGATGACTGAGACTGTATTAGCTTGTTCATTTGGGGGGTTCGGGGGCAAATGATGATTTGATGTCAGCCGCAAACACTGAAGGAATCTGAAATGGCTCATTGCAATAAGCAAACTAAAGACATCTGCACGGCGAACATGCATCGTTTGCGTAGGGAACTCCTGGACTACTTCAGGGTACCATTATACAGCTCCATTCTCGACGACGTTTCGATCTAAATGAGAGGAACAGATTGTCATCACGCATCTATGCACATGGGTGCACGGCTGCCCATACAGAAATTCTTGTGTGCTACCTTTGCTTGGAACAGCCACGGTTCAAACAGATTCAAACAGAACCACACAGGTATATAGCCCATATAAGTGTCTTCTAGCCTTATTTCACAATTCCAACTAATCCAACTTTCAAGATTTGATGGTCTCTTTCAGGCAACAAGAAACACACGGCCATCCTGAAAGGGCTCTCCTGCTCCAAGGCTCAGTGCAACCGCCAAGACCGGGGTCCTTCTCTGTGGATTCACAAGGCTCCACAATCGAGGGGGTTTTGTGGGGAGTACGAACAAAGACTAGCATAAGTTGAGAAAAGGAATCCTCATGAACAAACGACAGGGAACGGGAACCAATCTTGAAGAATCGGTCATGGTGCTTTATTCCCAGTTTATCCCCATTGTCAACCATCACAGCTATCACAAACCGTCCTTGACCATCATTTTCAAACATTTTGCAAACATTTTTTACAAAGCGCCATATGTAGGAGTGCAGGATGAGCCTTTTCAACTCAGCATCATCGTTTCCAAACATTCTGGGTCCCACAAGGATTCACCGATCCACAGCCCTATAGCTGCCTTGGCTTCCTTCGTGATTAGGCAGCGTGGCCTGATGAGAGGCTCAGCCCTCAGTGACTGTAAGGTTTCCTCTCTCGGCACCCGTTCTCAATCAGCAATACTCTTCGGAAGGAGAGCTGTTGATTATCACGAATCTTTTGCCAGAGATGCTTTTCCTGAAGGTTTGAGTTGCCCAGACCATGTTGGATGTTCTAACAACCATCACAAATGCTGGGGAAACCATCATCCCAAGCTATCCCAAGAGGATTTCAAACCAAAGTCCAGCAAGCGCAACCCCAAAAATCCTGACATGGGTTCTGCTTTCATTTTGAATTAAAAAGCAATAAACTGGTTCATTATGTAAGTGGCTAGCCAACACAAACGACCAACCAGCTAGCCGTGCTGTTTGGTGGCGCCGCAATTTACCACGGAGCCATCTATCATCCTACATCCGAACCGACAAATAGAACAAGTCACTGACAGTTGCCATGTCGCAGAAGCCCAGCCCCAGCTGTTTCGCACCCAGTTTCACCTTTTCTCACGTTGCATTTGTCTCCATGGTGAGGCTGCCTGGTGCTGCCGTTTGAAACCAAGGCGGAGTGCTCAATCTGTTGGGATCACAACAGCAGTTTTCCGATTTTTCTGTCCCACTTCAGTGTGGCGATTTGTCAAGTCTGGTGTTTGTTAATGGGAGCAGTGTGGAGCGGCAGTCGAGGCGACGTCATCTCTCCGCCTTTGAAGGCACCACACTGGAATCGATGTACATTTGATTGGTTCATTGGCTGTATATGGGCTCTAGCTTTGGGCTGGAAATCTGGGGAGGGCCATCCCACATGTCTGTGCAACTTTCCAAGGTCTTCATCGAAGATGGAACTGGTGAGGCAA
This sequence comes from Symbiodinium kawagutii, assembly GCA_009767595.1. Taxonomy (NCBI): domain Eukaryota; class Dinophyceae; order Suessiales; family Symbiodiniaceae; genus Symbiodinium; species Symbiodinium kawagutii. Next base: position 369,079 of record VSDK01009018.1, on the reverse strand, counting down.
CAACTCATTGGATCTCAGAGGTGGGAGTCCCAGAACCAAGAAGGATTTGTACGACGGACAATTTCTTGGATCGGCTCCTGATGATCCAGCAGTGATTTTGTCAACCACAGACTAGTTGGTTTGTCATCACACACCCGGTTTATCTTCTTTTCCGGAGTTGTGATGCACCGAGTTTTGCATCAATCCGGTGATCCAAATGACCCAGTAGCATATTTTGCGAGTCGTACCAATAACCGGCAAAGAATCCAATCGTATTTCAACGGCAAAGCATCTTCTGATCATCCAACGAATCCAACGTCTGAATGAACTGTAGGGCGACATTTCAGGTGCGTAGTGAAGGCAAGAGTCCAAGTTCAGAGAAGTTTATCCTCCATCCATTTTCCCAAGGTATGAAATGGTTGGAAAGCTAGGTTTAATTTTACTGATTCTTTTGTGACTCTGCCCTGTGGGGGCACACTTGCTCAACGCAGGCGAATGAGAAAGAACAAGCTTTGAAGGCTGGCAGAGCTGTCCAGGATTAGGAAATGGATCCATGTTGTGACTGGTGCATTGGTGGACCAAGGTGACAACAAAACCACGGCATGTTGGCAACCAGATGTGCACTTCCTTCAGATCTTTTAGGGGTTCCGAAGATGGTTCTGTCCCAAGAAAAGAGGCCCGAGATGTTCCGCCGGAGATGTTCCGGCATTCAAAGTTTGTGGCTTTAGGGTCAAGGCATATGTTGCGTTCAAAGACAGGGCCAGGAGAAACCATGGTGGGCGTATGTTTGGTGATCATGCATCAAACTCAAAGCTGTTCGAGTGTCAACTCTTCATGTTTTCTGCAGCACTGCCGTTCACTCCACTTGTTTTCGTTTGCTTGTTCAGTGATCGGAAGGGTAAGTTCTTTGATCAAAGTGTTTGCCATCGCAGTTCCTGACAGATCTGACAGCTTGAAGGTTTGCAGGCTGTCAAGTCACCTGTCTTTGCCAATACTGAGACACAGATAAGAATTTGCTTTGCATGGTTTGGTGGCTGGTGTTCATATCATGGACTTAATAGCAAGCAAGAATATCTACTTGCCCAAATGAATATTGTTATCTCCACAGGAATGCAAGACAATTGTGCACGCATAGGGGAGGGGAATCGCTGCAGTCTTTATCACTGGTTCCTCTTCGGGTGCACTTTGCTCAACGCAGGCGAATGCGAAGAACAAGCTCACGAGGCTTGAGAAACAGATCAAAGATTTGACTGGTGCATAGATTGGTCGGTGGGCAAGGTCCACCCCTAGGACCTTGGAGCCGTTACTCCGTCTTCTTGATACATTGGAGGTGTTGTCCCATGTGGATTGTGAGATTCTGGCTACTCTACCCCATAATCAAGAACATCCTGGTCCATTGCACTTGGAAAACGTTAGAAACTCGGCAGTGTTATGATTGTTGATCCAACATGACCAAGCAACAGAACATGAGATATATATATATATATTATACATTCAATATATTTCGCTGAGCTGGACCTTGTGATTTGCAATACGCACAGCCAGCTGCGGGCGAATTGAGATGCCTTAGTTTCTGCCACATTGGACACGACCCCAAGGCGCGAAGTGGTGAAGCTACGGCCGAGGTCTGACGATGAAGTCGTGGTGGTTCCATGCGAAAGTGACACATGTTGGAGTTCCATGCGCTCGATTGAAGCGACTCTGCTGTTGCACTCGCCGCTGACATTTTGCAATGAAAAAGACCTATAGCTACAGTTCCAAGCAATTTGTCCGATTGCAGATGGGACTCAAAAACAAGGAACTGACCGTACATGGTTCTTGTTTTTCTTGACGTTTTCAATGTACTGCATTGGAACGACAACTCTTTCAGGAAACGGCACATCTTGATTGATGATGTAGCGCGAGACAACATGCAAAGGCCACAGTTTTTCTTTTTTCAGATTTGTTTCCAGCATGAGCTCCATGCTTTCCAGCGTGAGAGGTGCCAAAGTGCAGCCACGCCGGGATTCTTTTGACGATTTGAATCCTCCTTCAGGCCATCAAGAAAGATGTTCAGGGCATAGGAAGTTACAGGCCTTGGAAGCTATCGATGATCAGGGCATAGAGCAAGAGGCCGTGCAGATGACATTTGGCTGTTTTGCGAAAGACCCAAAGACAAGGGGGCGCCACCCTCCCTTCAGCGCGATGAGAAATTCTCGAGCTCCATGGGCGGATGCTCAGCGCATGGAGCAAGAGACCGAGCAGCTTGACGAGGTGATCCGCCTGCAGGAGGACCAAGGCGACCAGGGCCTTCCAGGCCCCCTGAAGGTGCTGCTTCCCAGCCCCCTTCAGCACTGGAGGCATTTGACTCTTAGGGTGCTATGGCTCGTGGAACCGCGGCAGCTGATAGCGATGATGGCGAGAGCCTTGAAGTCACGGGCTCAGCGTATCGAGCAAGAGGCCGAGCAGCTCGACGACGTGAGGCTGAACATCAACCAGGGGCCTCCATGCCCCCTTCAGCTGCAGGAGGGCCAGAGTTGCACTGATTTGACTCCACGTTCAGGGGATCAAGAAAGATGTTCAGGGCATATGGAGTCACAGGCCTCGAAAGCAATCGATGATCAGAGCATCGAGCAAGAGGGTGAGAAGGAGGACCAGAGTTCCGCCTCCTCCTTTTCTTGGCTGAAGATCAACCTGGCGCCCGGTGCCCTTCAGCACTGGAGGCATTTGACTCTTAGAGTGCTATGGGGGCTCCTGGACATGTGGCAGCTGATGGCGATGGCCTTGAAGTCACAGGCCGTGGAAGTAGTCGATGTGCAGGGCATTGCAAGGCTGAAGATCAACCTGGAGCCTGGTGCCCTTGAGCACTGGAGGCATTTGACTCTTAGATCTCTTACGTTCGTACAGAGTCTGAAGTCACGGGCCCTGAAGTCATGGGCCCCAACCGATGTTCTCGGATCGATCGAGCAAGAGGCCCCGGAGTCACAGGCCTCGGAAGCAATCGATGAGCAAGAGGCCGAGCAGCTGGACTACTTTGACTATGTGAGGCCGCGGCAGGACCAGAGTTGCATCTCCAGAACCTCTTCGTTCTGGCGTTCCGAGACTGGCAGTCTGTTTTTTCCTGAAAGCAAGGGGAGACATGGGATCAAGGAAAGGGCCATAGCAAAGATTGCGACTTGGAAGCTGCAGTGCGAGAAAACCTGTAACAAGAAGAAGCAGCCATCTGTCCTTCGGCGTGGGGAGGTGGAATTCTCGGAACACCGAGCTCACTACATCATTGTACCTGAACAGGTGGAAAATGCTGATGAAATCCTGCAGTGGATGTTTCTTCGGGAGGAGGGCTGGAAATTGAAGCCTCCAGGTTTCTTCCTGTCCTGCTATGGCGGAAAAGATCATTACCAAACGTGGCCTGAGAGTCCGTCACTCAATCGAGATGCGTGGGCGAATCAACCCAGGGAAGGAAGCAGTTCCCCCGAACCCAGAAAAGGTTTCCTCAATCCCAGGAAAGGTCTCCTCAATCTCAGGAAAGTTGCTAGCGGCGGCATTTTTTCTAGCAGCGAAGAAGATGAAGAAGCAATGAAGCAGAAGGAGACGGAGTTACAGTTTAAGAGGAAGTTCATGGGTCGATTGAAGGATATTGCAGCAGGTATTTGTCGAGCCATGATTGAGTGCGGTGGCTGGTTTGATCTGGGATGGGGGGAGAGAGGAGGCTTGAACGAAGTCTTAAGAGATGGTTTGAAAACTTACTGGGCCGCCAAGTCCTTAGCAGGTCACAAAACCGACGCAGTGGTGTTCTGTATCCGTCTTTTGGAAGATACTGAGTTCAGCAAGGACTTTGAAGAGTGTGCAGTGGAAGTGCCCACGACGTCAGGTCAGAGTCAAGGGCCAGTGAATAAACGAGTCCAATACCCGTCGATGACTGAACGTCTGTTTCCGAGAGAGCCCTCGGAGAAGGACCCACAGGTGCGTGCTCATATCAACAACAGATTTCTTTGCAATGCTCTCACCCATATTGTCTTTGTCCAAAATCGACAAGTGCATGAAAACTTGAGGAGCAAACTGCGAACATTGGCCAGTAGGGCTACAATCTTTGCCAATGGGGAGGAGTCTTTGATACAGCAAGGTCGTGATGGGAAGATCTTGATGGATGCAATGTCCGGCGTGCCAGTGGTTTGTCTCCATCACACAGGCGGTGCTGCTGAGATATTAGGCCAAGCAGTGCTCAACAGACGTCACAGAAAGCATAACAATGACTATGATTTGCCTGAGTATGTGCCCGAGAACCAGTTCCTGATCGTTGATCCTGCAAAGGATTCGGTTGAAAAAGTCGTGGCAAAACTGACAGTAGTTTTGTCGACCGTTCAAGATGAGAAGATGATGCAAGTCGGTTTTGCGAAGAGTGAAGAGACTCGGCTGCGGTACGCCTGGGAACAGTATTTGTTGTACTGCCACAATGCAGATATCTTTCGCAAATGGGCCATAGTCTTGCAGTACACTGCAATGATACTTTCCGTTCTGATCACCATAGTTGCTGTCCTGTACAGTGAAAGCCGGAGTGTTCCAGGCCTCTTTGAAGAAAACCTCAAAGTGTGCTTGCTGGTTTTGCCTTGCGTCAGTGCCTTTGTTTTGACATCTATTAGCCGACTAAATTATGTGAACAAATGGGCAGCTTTGACAGTTGGTGCTGTGCGCGTCAAGAGTGAAATCTATCAGTACCGCTGTCGTGCGCTAGATTATCAGCAAGCCACCACCATCAAGGACTTTAGAACTCGGGTTGAGGAGCTGTGTGACGGGTCTTCCACTGATGATGAAGCCAAGGAGGCTCTCTCTCCCACTTCCAATGCAGCCAAGGAAAAGCAACGCAAATCCGATGAAAAGCAAGAAAAAGGCCAGGCTCTCCCAAAGGGAACCAGTCGAGAAGGCACCTTTTCAGCGGCTTTGGAAGAGATCCATTCTGATGCCGTTGGGTCAGACGTTCGTAGTGATTATTTGAGGGTACCGCCCGTTTCAGCCATGCATGCGTTCAGAAAGAGTCTTTATGACTATGACAGTGTATGCAAAGCGCACGACAGCCGAACCTCCTCCTCTTTCTTCAATCCCTTCAAAGGTCGTTCACGTAGAATTCTTCCTGGTGAAGACAAGGATGATACGGAACTAGACTGGCCATGGAGAAAAACTGGAGTTGATTTTTATCAAAATCCTCATGCGATTGACGATGAATTTTTGAGAGATGATGGAATCTCACCGGTGACCGCTGAGGATTACATTCACTTCCGTTTTTTGCCCATGCTTCAGCACAACGCTTGGCGTAGTCGGGGCCTCTCCCAGTGGTTGACAACTTGTCAAGTGTTAATTTTCTTCCTGACAGCAGTGCTTGCTGCTGCAACTCCCCTGGGAATAGAAGCTTGGATACCAGTTTTGGTATCCATCATATCCTTTCTGACAAGCATGCTTGAATTTCATTGCTTCTCATCGCAACTGCGGAATGTGAACCAAGCCTCTGAGTCGCTGAAGAACCTCCACTTCTGGTGGCAGAGTTTATCAATGGTGCAGCGACGAAAGCCTTCAAACATGAACCGTCTGGTTGCTTTAACGGAGGCCACGGCAGATAGTGAAATATCTGCATGGCAAAAGGCATTGAAAGTGAAGAATTTGAATGCGGGCAATTCAACTGCAGAGGATGACACTGTGGAGAATGAGGATCAAGCGCAAATTCGACCACAAACCCGCTCGAGGCATAAAGAAAAACAAAAACCATAAAATGAGCTGAGCACCTGCCTGCTCCCACGAAGTGGGAAATTGACAGGTGTTTGGGTGTTTCCACTACTTGTGTCTCTTCCAAAATGGAATTCAGATACAGCGCATCATGATGCCATCATCATCAAGGCTTCAGATTAGCAAACGAGCTGAGCTGCTGTTTGCTCCCACGAAGTGGGAATTGGAAAGGTGTTTCCACTACCTATGTCTCTTCCAAGATGGAGTAGAGATGCTGGACATTCAGAATTGGATGGGTGGCAACGCAAAACTACAAGATCTCCGAAATCAGCGCAGTGTCATGACACGTCACGGTCTAGGCCACGTGATATGATCTGTTCCGTGATATGGTGCGGTGATGTATGATGTTAAGAAAAGTACGGCTTTGGCCGATCCCAGACCCTCCAATCCAAGGTCAAAGCCAGTGGTCCTGATGCCATCTACAAGTTCGGGGAATTTGGCAGATCGAATCCATGAATGCCATCTGCTTCTTGGATTGAAATCAAATTTGATTTGTTGTTGTTGTTGTTGTTGTTGTTGTTGTTGTTGTTGTTGTTGTTTTCCTTTAATTTGGTTTTTGATTCAGCGTTTCATGCTCTTGAACAATGCTCCCAAGGCAGCAGTTCGCCACGTGACTTGAATGCGGTGTTCTCGAAGTTGGAACAGCCAGAGATAGCCAGAGCCTCAGGAGTCAGCAAAAACGGGATGCAAAATGATCGAAGAAAACGAGCGATGAAGAATTCAGTAATTCACCAAAAAGTGATTGAAAGAACATGGAATAACCACAAGCAAGGAAGAGCAAAGGCCTGCCAGGCAGAATTTCGGAGACTTTGAAGACAGTATGTATATGGTTCATTATAGCTCATGTTTGGCCTTGAACATGTTTTTGCATTTTGCTTCTGATTGTGTTTCTTCTTTTGGGTCTTTCAAGATTGTATCTTTTGCACAGTTTTCGTCCCCACGTTTTGTTTTCGTCTTCCTTTGCCAGAAACCATGTCGTTTCGCCTTTGTTTGGTCTTTGGTTCCTTGAGTTGGCACACTTTCCATGTAGGGGAACTCGCCGCTATGCCATTCAGAGGATGGCTAAGATGGCGACGGACTACCCGAGAGGGATGCAACGGAGGTGTTGTACCATGCTTCCCCAGGCCAAGCCTAGCCAGCAAGGTAGTTGAAACACCAGGGGATCATGGTGGGAACCGCTGAGAACCTGCAAGCATGTAAAATGGCAGCCAGATAGATTTTGTTTTCATGAAGTGCTTACAGTAGGTGATGGGTAATGTGATCTATTTGCCAGATATGCTTTTCATGAAGGTTTTGGTTGACCGACCATGTTGGATGTTCTGACAACCGTCACAAATGCTGGGGAAACCAAATCCCAAGATATCCCAAGAGGATTTCAAACCAAAGTCCAGCAAGCGCAACCCCAAAAATCCTGACATGGGTTCTGCTTTCAGTTTGAAATAATTACACCGGCATAGACCCCAGATAGAACATGTATGGACAACAAGGTTAGGGAAGGGAATCAAGTAGGTTCTAATATTTAATCAAAAATTAATGTAAATAATTTCGATGAAAATGTCAAATGCCATGCTCTTAAGTCTGAAAGCATCTTCTGAATCTTGACCTGAAATTTTCCGATTTCCATTTCTTTTTGGAATAGAACTTTTCTTTCTCCTTGGAATGGAACTCTTCCTGCTCTTGGAATAGAACTCTTCTTTCTCCTTGGAATGGACTTCTTCTTTGACCTTGGAAAAGAACTCTTCCTTCTCTTAGAATAGAACTCTTCTTTCTCTTTGGAATAGACCTCTTCTTTCTCCTTGCAATAAAACCCTTCTTTCTCCTTGGAATAGAATTCTTCTTTGACCTTGGAATGGAAGTCTTCCTTCTCTTGGAACAGAATTCTTCTTTCTCCTTGGAATGGAATTCTTCTTTGACCTTGGAAAAGAACTCTTCCTTCTCTTAGAATAGAACTCTTCTTTCTCTTTGGAATAGACCTCTTCTTTCTCCTTGCAATAAAACCCTTCTTTCTCCTTGGAATAGAATTTGTCTTTGACCTTTGAATGGAACTCTTCTTTCTCTTGGAATGGAACTCTTCCTGCTCTTGGAATAGAACTCTTCTTTTTCCTTGGAATAAAATTCTTCTTTGACCTTGGAAAAGAACTCTTCCTTCTCTTTGGAATCCAACTCTTCTTTCTCCTTGCAATAGAACTCTTCTTCCTCCTTGGAATAAAATTCTTCTTTGACCTTGGAATGGAAGTCTTCCTTCTCTTGGAATAGAACTTTTCTTT
>VSDK01009018.1:290865-357347 GCA_009767595.1 Symbiodinium kawagutii | reverse complement strand
GACAGCACCTGCCGACAGCACCTGGCACCAGCACCTGGCACACAGCACCTGGCCACAGCACATTCCTGCACATTTCACCACAAGCACCTCCCGACAGCACCTGCCGACAGCACCTGCCGACAGCACCTGCCGACAGCACCTGGCACCAGCACCTGGCACACAGCACCTGCCGACAGCACCTGCCGACAGCACCTGGCACACAGCACCTTCAGCCAGAAAGTTCGCCGACAGTGACCTGTTATTTGGAAAGTAAGAACCCCTATAGCTTCCAGCTATCTGGGGAAAAAGCAATAAACTGGCTCATTGCGTAAGTGGCTAGCCAACACAAACGACCAACCAGCTAGCAGTGCTGTTTGGTTGCGCAATTTACCACGGAGCCATCTATCATCCTACATCCGAACCGACAAATAGAACAAGTCACTGACAGTTGCCATGTCGCAGAAGCCCAGCCCCAGCTGTTTCGCACCCAGTTTCACCTTTTCTCACGTTGCATTTGTCTCCATAGTGAGGCTCCTAGCCTGGTGCCGCCATGCCGTTTGAAACCAAAGCGGAGTGCTCAATCTGTTGGGATCACAACGGCAGTTTTCCATAGTTTTCCGTTGTTTTTGTTCCACTTCAAAGTGGTGATTTGTCAAGACCGGTGTTTGACTGGGGACAAGGGCGGGGCGGCAGTCAAGGTGACATGATGTCTCCGCCTTTTAAGGTACCACTTTATCATCAACAAGGCACTGATAAACAGAAAGGTAAACAGAACAATCTAAGCAGAAAGTTATTGATAAACAAACATAAATCATCAAGCAGACGCTGATTTAATTACTGATGGTTGAATCTGCTGTGTTTATCAACAAGTTCTCCACTAGAAGCCACGGCACCTATCACCCGAGGCCAAGGGGAACACCATGCTGCGTGCCTTCTAGGGAATTTGGTCAGCTCCGTCGTCGGGAAACTCAGTCTTACTGTGGGTCTTCCCTGAAGTCTTTGGGGATCTTGGAGCCATTTGGTGGTTTCTCAAAATAGGGGTACCCCTAAATCATCCAATAATAGTCATTTATAGCAATAAACCTACCATTTTTGGGGTACCCCTATTTTGAGAAACAACCATTTGGAGTTCCAAAGGTTCGACCGAGTCCAGGAAGACTGTCCTGCAGGTTTAAGATCTCAAGTGTCCTTAGATGTCCTTAGATGTCCCTAGTCAGATTTCTGGAGCTTCCTTCCCAAGCTGATGCTGAAGTCTCTTGCTCTGATCAGGTTGGACATGTCAGCGAGACGTGAAATCCTGAAGGTGAAAGGGCTGGTTCTGAAGCATGGCAGAGAAGCCATCAATGCTTCCCTTTGCTTATGCAGAAGTTATGCTCATTCGTTCCAATAACTTTTGCATAAGCAAATCTGTGGATACTTATAACTTCTGAGAAGTTATGCTCATGTAAAACATGGCAGTCACGAAGTGCCGTGAAGTGCAGTGCCTCTCAGATTCCTCCAAAGACTCGACCTCGTGGAAGCGAGGGTCTGAGGCCTGGGGAGGTCACCGGTTTGGGAGTTTTTTAAACGAAAGAAGTTGAGATCATGTGATGTATCATGGATTTGGTTTTGTCTATATCATTTGTTTGTTGGGTTGTTTATACTTTATACATACATGTTTTTATCATCGAAACCCAACCAACCCAACAAACAGACGTGTCTCTGTATGGCGTATGGATAAATTGATTTTAATAAAGTACACACAAATTTCACAAATGGGTGCTTTAGTATGTTTAGTGTATATCCCAGCAGCCGTTGACAATCCGGTGATTGTTCTTGGATGCTGAAAAATAGATTTGTCCCTCAATTTATTTGTCATGATTTAGCCATGCATGATGATATATTCCCAGGAACCTGCTACATTACATTTGATGGTTTTCGTTCTGAACATGTAAATCCTTTGACGGAACTGGGAACATCGGTGTGGCTCTTTACATGGATCCTTACCATCAAGGAGCAATCAGGCATCCATGCATGAGGTGGAAAAAGGAATTCCCATCCGAGACTTGACTCGGAGCTTCTCCAGTGCGTGTTCCGAGTTGTGCTTCGGATCTCCAGCTGAACCATCCAATGCTTTGCTTGACCATTGGTGGGGATCCTATTTCTATTGCCTATTTGATTGAAGGGATTCTTGGTAAGCTGTGGCAAGCCACTGGATAGGGGAAAAATATCCACTTGTTTCAACAAGATGGGATGCTTTGTTTCTCATCGCTCAGCGCAGGTTCTGTCATGAACTGACTTGGACAAGTGGACCTGACCAGCTTTGAGGACAGAAGCTCACGTGTTTTGAAACCATATCAGGTGTCATGTTTCTACCCAAAAGGTTCCCCCTTTGTAGCTGTGGGGTGTGATCCAGAAAAGGTTTCAGGGTGCCCTGGGGTACGGCCCCGGTCTCTTGAACTGAATTAAGCCCCATGGTCATAAAAACTGCGAGCCACCTTCTGCACAGGTTCGTTTTCAGACCAACTTGACTTTCAATGTTATGATTGTTTCACTTCTGATTGATGCTGCACTTGAAACATAGTTTTTTCAGTTGGTCTGGCCCCTGGAGTGCCGTATTTTCTTTCTGAAAGACATTCGTCTTCCCTTGGAGCCATTGAGTCTGCCGCCCCTTCAGTATGTAAGGAGAAAACCTGTCTTCTTGAATATTTTTGTAGTTGTTGATCCTGGATTCTGGGAGCTCTTTTAAGCGTACATTTTCTGTTTGAAACTCCAAATTCTTAAGACTCTATTTGCAAGAATAGTTGCGAGAATATCTTTGTGGGGGAGATTTGTGCAGATGAAGTCTGGCATTGACCAACCTGTAGCCTGCCATGGCCCAAACACCAGCTAGAATTTCCTGGAACGATGTGGCTACGGACTTTGCTGCCAGGAGTGACGATGCTGTAACGCTCCATTTCCTTGGTGGTGTTCTCTTCAAACAGCGGACTGGTGTGCCTGACTTAAAAGGGTTTCCAGAGACTCAAAAATGCAGCCAGAGCCAGGTGACTAAGTTTGAAATTCAGACATCTCATGATCCCTTTTCATTTTCAAGTAGTGCATTTAGCAAGTAGTGTACTTCTGTGGAATGAAGCGTGGACATACTTCAAGCGTGAACACCCAGAGCGAAACCCAACGGACACAAGATGCATTTTTGTCAGCACTCCACTTTGCCCAATGTTTTCAGCGTTGCTTTGGTTGGGTTCTAGGTTTCCAGCAGAAAAATGGATCACCCCGTTTCAGCAATTGCTGGGTGAGACCCAGGTTTTCATTTTTGGATCTTTTTTGTGCCCCAGGGTTTCAGCAACTTGTTTTGGCTAAACGGCCCAGTCTCAGTCCAGGGGAGGTAACACACTGGGATTAATCAACTTGCGCTGAGCCGGTTGAGGAGAGAAGCTGATTTGTTTTTCCAACAAGATAAGCGCTCTCGCAGCATACATGCTACATTTACTTTCGTTTGAGTTGCGTTTTGCATTGTTTTTGCTTGCTTTGGAGTCGAACCAGGTCCAGCGAGACAGGTGCGGTGCAAAGGGATGCAAAGAGCAGATATTTCAATCAAATCAAACAGTGACGACAGGTGACAGGCTGACGAAGTCTTTGTGAGCGAATGATCAGCCACTGAGATACTTCCAAGCGTTGCCACCACACTTGGGAACTCGAAACTACGCAGCTGCGACGGCTCAACCATGTGCCGTCCAACAGATCTTCTGTTTCTGTTTGTTTCTTGCGGAATCCAATCGACCTATGTGACTCAAGGTTTCCGAGCTGCGGAGGAATTCGGTTTCTTGGAGGTGGAGCAGTGCGAATATGAAGCCTCGCCGTGGCTTGACCGCAAGAGATGGAGCTGTTGGACCAAACCGGTGAAGCATGACACGTTAGGAGAGTCAGCCAGGATGGCCAGCTTAAGGTCGTGGGGACAGGCTGTCCAAGTGACGTGTTTTTGGTGGGTTTGGAGGGGATCTTCTGGTGGATCCACCCACCTATCTTGCCATCTCATTCGATGTTCATCTTTCTATGTCTCTGTCTGTGTGTTTGTCATCTATCCCACTCTCTCTCTCTCTCTCGCAAAGATGTCTATAGACATATCCATCTACTGTATCTCGCTAGTTTGTCATCTACTCCCCTTGCAAAAGTCAATGCAACTGTTGTTGTCGGTTGACTTTGGCGCTGGTATACATTGCCCCCGTTCGAGGCCCCCTGCTGCTCCGCCGTCTTCTCCTAAACCCCCTTTTCCTACTTCACTCCTTGACCTTCTTTTTTTTTCTGGCGCTAGCAGCTTCCCTTTCCTTCACCTGTCGTCTGGCTCTTTCATTTTTCAATCGCAAGCACATGATGCCAGACGATTTCAACATGTTCAAGTCATTGTGAAACGGTGTTGTGCCCATGATGGGAGAAAGCAATGGAAAATCTTGTGCCAGGGCGGAGAACTTCGATGTGACCTCAGTGATGTTCAAGGACCCCAACTTCTCTTTCTTCGAGTCTCGGGAGTTCTTCCTGTCGCCAGAGCCAGGCTGCAACGAGAAGCTGAACGTTGAGTTGCGTCAGGTGCCTACCTCCATCGAAGGCAAACGGCAGCAACAGGAGCAACGCTTCAAAGTCAAACAGATCAAAGAGGGCCTCACGGCAGTGAAGAGACAGGAGACATCTCAACTCAAAGAGATGATGCAACGCTACAAACGCAAAGATCCAGAAATTCCAGCTGTTGAACTTCACATGTTCCCTGAGCGACCTTTGGAAGTGGAGTCCAAATGGGTGGTGTTGCTGGTGCCCAAGGCCCAGAAAGTCTTTGGCAAAGTGATGTTTCTATGTCGGCCTCAGCATGAACAGCTTCAGCTTCGCAGATGTGTTGCCAAACTTAAGTTTCCTCCATTGCCTCCGCGGCTGATGAATCTCGTGGGTGAGTGGGACCCTGCCCTGGATCCAGTGCCATCCAATTGGCACCGGGCGATTTTCGGAATGGAACTCGTGGGCTTAGCGGTGGTTCTGGTGGTCAGCTGCAAGGCATTGATTGCTGTGCCGAAGTTGGCGATGGCACTGCTGAAGCCTTCGGAATCTGACGGATCTGATGGATCTGCTGAGGACTATTTGCAAGACTTGCTGAAGGAAGCCTTGCCGAAGCCATACAAATTGGCACATCGAGCGGAGTTCTACAAGGAGGTTGGTGGCGAAGCTCTCACTTCGTTGGATGCGTGTCAAGTAGTCTCGGTCCTTGAGATGAAATGCTCAGAAGGAAACATCAGAGGTGACATGAAAGAGCGACTTTTGAACCGTGCCAAGAGCGTGTTCTTTTCCACCTCATCCCAAGCTGTTTGGGGCCGGCTGAAAGACCCAGATGGATGGGTTGTTCTGTATGACAGCGCAAGTCATTGGAAGGGAGTTTACACTGAGGGTGATCTTGCACCGTACAATGCGAACCAACAGATGTTGATTCCAACTGGTGCTCTTTTTCGCAGATTGTTGGTTCTTGCAACAAGCCATGCGTCCACCCAGTGGTTTGTCCTCGAAAAGCTGGCTGGCCTTGTGCAGGTTCAAGTTCTCTTCGTGATTGCAAACAGTTTGTTTTGCATGCATCTTTTTGTGCTGTATCAGCTCGAAAGAACTGTCAAATGGGGAGTTGAATGTGATCAAATCTTGCAGAAGCAAAGACAGCGATTACGCCCCGCTGACTCTCATGCAGTACGAATCTTTCCTTTCATCCTGGTGGTGATACTGTCTGTGCTATTGCTTGGTATTGCTAGCTCTATGTCGATGTCAGTGTTGGCGCCAACTGTAGCGCTGCTGGTGGCAGTCTTCCTACACACGATGGATTTGAATGCATCTTTGACAGGGCGGAGCAAATGGATGGAGCCACAACTCACCTGTGAATTCACAGAGTACCCGGCTGAGACACTTCCAAGCACAGACACACGGCCTGCAGCCCTGTCGAAGAAGAGGGCACCTTGGACATGTGAAATGAGCCAAGTTTGACATTTTTGATCATATCTTGGTGCGCACTCACATCAATTCGATTTAAGAGGTGCCTTTTCCTTGCCTTTTGCTGGTTTTCCATTTCATTTTTGGCAAGACAAAGGATTGGTTGAAGATCACGTGTATACCAAGTTGTTGTGCAAGCATCCGTAAATTCTCAGCAACAGAACAACATCCCTGGGCCATTTTGGGTCATGCTTTGGCAGTCTGGGCATTTTGCGCGCCTAGTTTTGCTGATTGTCTGGAGAAACGCTATATTTGTTTTTGCTGCAGTTGGGTGCTGCAGGAAGTTTGTAGGTGGAGTTTGTTGGGCTGGTGGGTTAGATTCCACGATCTGCCAAGCTAAGGAAATACATTTTCGAGTGGCCAGCTTGCTGACATGGATCACGGTGACAGGTGGTCTATCCGTTCTCATCTTGCTGGGTTTCGATGCTTTGCAAATGCAAGGTGCCTTGACTGTTGATCACCAGTGAATGGTTTGGTTTCTCATCCCCATTGCATCACGTGTTTCGTTTAGCATAACGAAAACCCTTTACAACACAAACCACCACATGAAACCAACTTGAAATGTTCCACCGGGTCAAATGCTGGAACCTTACAGGCAATCTGGTGGACTACTCCTTCAGCAAGGGCCATCTCACCTACACAGCGGAGGCTGCAGGATTCCACAACACCCTCTTGCTTCACGATGCCACCGATTCCATGACTTTCTTCTTTGAGGGAGCCGCTCACACCGACAGCATCCACTTGGAACTCGAACATCCACAGATGGAACTGAAGGACGTGGGGAAAATTCCCCTGTTTCCACAGGGCGATCAACCTGCAGCTGCAGCAGGAGAGTTCCAAGTGAACCTGCCAGCTGGACCCCTCTACAGCCGGATTACTGTGGAGGTTGCAGGCAAGATGAAGGTCCAAGCGTCCAAGTACCCTGGACGCGATAGCGTGAGATACAGTAGCTGGCATATGTTGATACGGTTTTGAATGGGCTTCAAACTGAAATCAGAGTTTCCCAGCTTAGCTTTGTATGTAAAAGCTGTAAAGGTGAATATTATGATGTGATATGGTTCACCTTTTGAGCAAACACCATCAATGTATACCAGCAAGTGCAGCTTAGGGCTGTTTGTTTCAAGCAAGTTTTTGGTGAAACGAGATCGCGGCTTGGACGAGGTACACCTTCCATCTGCTACGAGTGGGTGCCGCCTTGACTGTTTCCCTCGGAGGCCAGACGAGTGATTCGAATGGGACCAACATATCAGCTTTCACGGAGCAGCGACGCTGGCTCTACCAGGAGAAGATGCCTGAGTGGTACGTTCCAAACCTCACAGGCACTGCCACCTTGGAAGTTGAACTACGACCTGTTTGTTTTGCTCCTTTGGGCCCTGCAGAGAACGGAGGGGCTCGGGTTGTTCGCTATGCCGGTGACTGTCTTTGTGGCAAAGATAGAACCGGCGCAGGCAACGAGTGCCCCAAAGAAACTGTAGTCAAGCTGGGCATTGCAGACACGTCAAAGCCACTTTGTTTGTTTTGGCAAGAAAGCGAGAGGAGAACCTCCGTGGACGAGCTGAAAATTGATCGAAGCAGCAAAGCAAGTCTGGGCAAAGGCTCAGACATGGTAGAATGGCTGCAGGACGTGCAAAGGAGTGGAAAATCTGCCAAACTCCGCATGGATCCCCAAGACAATGCATCCGAGTCAGATCTACAGTTGGAATGGAAGCTTTCTGCGGAGAATGCCACCGAATTTCAGGTGTCCAACATCTTTTCCGTTTCAATGTCCTCCGAGGTCCTGATCCAAAGCGCTCAGCTGGTGGTGTCCACAACATTGGACCAGACGGATGCTGAGGAGCAGGCTGTGCCCTTGAGAATCGTCCCACATTCGCCGCCAATCGTTTTGAGCATTGGCAGTGGAAGCAATGCAGGTTTCCTTCTTCCAGCCTTCAATGTGAACAACAGGCGCAACGACTACGCCGTTTGTGGTTTGCCTGATGTCAGGCTGGTGCAGGGTGAAGATGTGGACAGCCGATTTGGCGTGGACATGCGTGTGCTTGAACTAGAGGAAGATTGCTTTCGCGATAAAGTGAGTCAAAAACAGTTCTGGGCTTTTCGGAACGACTCCAACACGAACAGCGCTTGGTACCCACCATGGAATGACAATTATGATGTTGCAGTGACTTTATCGCCCCAGAGATGCCTGAATGAAGCGATTGACCTGGGTGATATCACTGCTGTCCAGCGAATCATGGATTGGATTCCGGAGGGCCAACCTAAGCACTATCAGAACAGCTGCCGCCTATTGCAGAGAGCAATTCGTTTGGATCGGCCACATATGATTCCTGAGCTCTTAAAATTCTTGGATCCTGGCTGCGAAAACTGCACAGAGACTCCTTTAGGAGTGGCTGCAGCTGAGGGCAAGCTGGAAGCCATGGATCTTCTACTGGCAATTCCAGAAGTCAAGGTGGGTTGTTTGAAAATGGAACCTCCGAAGCCAGTGGTTTACCATGATACTGGTACTATCATCGTTGAAGTGGGAGACGTTACGAGACAGTGACATTTTGGGGTGCACGCGCTTCCGGATGGACCCGATCCTCACATCCTTTTCATAGAATATCCACGGAATATCCCACGACATGCTTCCACTTCCCCTTGTAGTCGGTAACCAGTTGGTTTCTACCAGCTATAGTTGTAAGTGGGGTTGGTTACCTACTACAATGGTAACTGGAAGCACGGGGCCACATATCGCACCATTTCCGACCGAAGCCAGGTGGATGCCATGGATTCCAGCGGCGCCACGCCACTGTTCCGTGCCGCTCAGCACTGCCGCATCGATGCGGTGAAGCGCTTGCTGCGGGCCGGGAGCGACGTCAACCATCGGATGCCTCCGAAAGCCTTCTCCGGGTGCTTGGCTGGCATGGGATGTTGCGGAGATGATGGGGCGACCGGAACTGGGTGATTTCTATTGAAAATTGACCATGACCTAAAGGTAGTTCTTCGGACCATCCATGACTCGGGAATTCTTCAGCATTTTGTGAAAGATGTGGGAACTCATTGAGACACCCTGACTGGTCCATACCTCGAAGTCAAGACGTTTGTCTCGGCTATCCATGTTTTGAGAGGTGCACGTGTCTTGCTTTTCCTGTTGTAAGTAAGGCAAGAAGATGCCGTAAGTTTGTTGCACTTTTTGTTATGATGAGTTTAGCAAAGTTTGCCAGAGGCCCTTTTTGAACAGTCGCCTCTGTTCTGAGTCGTACGAGCTGGTCCCAGGTGCTTCAGGACAACTCCGGTGGAGCTCTCACGTTCTGGGCATGATGTGTGCAAGGGGCAGGGCGACTTGCACAGCCTCTTCAAGATCTTGATGACTCCTGGTGGTTTCTCTATCCCTGTCACTTGGCTCATCTGGCCGGCTTGGCCGTCAAGGTTCTTTTGTTGGCTTGGAAAGGCGTGATCCGATTGCTGTCCTGATCAGGAGACAAAAAATTGCAAACAGCAGACGGCGCTGGTGGAGGCAAGGATAGACGTCAGACTAAACCAGCACTGGCGCTGATTGGGACTGCATTGTTTATGCTGGATTCTTCCTACATGGCGTGGACTGAAACCGTTCGAATATATTGCCTTGTGGAGCCAAATGATCGAAATGTATCCAAATGTACCCAGTCGAGCCATATCTGTTGTTGTGGAGGCCATTCAAAGAGACAAGCTGCCAATGGTCCAGCTCTTGCTGGAGGCCAACGCGAATCCCCAGGAAGAAGGCAGCCGTTGGTGTGCTGTTGCCGCGCTCCCTTGTTAGATTTGGACCCGAAGCATCCAGTGGATTTGAGTTTGGACATTCCATTCCTATCACCAAACATGTCATTCTGGGTGCAAACAAATCCATGCACTTCAATCATTTAGTGCCGCCAACTCGCGGGTAGTGACTTGTACTCTTGTCATGGCTGCATGGTTCCTACTGACTACAAAACGAGACCGTTCTCCAAATTTTATTTCAATGGCACGGATGTGTGAAAATATAGACACACAAACTGAATAAGGAGCATGTATTGCGCCTCTGAAACGTCCATGCTTCTAAAGTGCATATGGCATGTGCGCGGAGAAATAGGCTTACCCATCACTGACATCTATACGTGTAGTGGTGTGTCTGCGGAACCTGATTGGTTTTTTCTTGACATAGATTCGGGTGGGATCCTTTGAATGGAAATATTGCTAAACATCTTAGGTTCGAAGGCCAATAGTTTTGGCTGCTGTTTTTTTCTTGTTCGAGGTGGCTTGCCTGAGATGCCCTCCGATTGATCTAAATTGTTTCTATTGTGTCTTTACCCACTGATACAGTTCATAGCTAATCAGGTGCCCCAGTGAGAATCCGAATTCGCACAGGGAGAGTTGTGACAGAAAGTGTCAGTGGGTAGCTGCGTTGGCTTCTGACCTGCAGGTCGAACACGCTCAAATGTGTTGGCCCCCCCATTGTTGGCGCTGACCTTGAAGCCTCTTGGCTCTACAGCGAAGTTTTCATGACGTACCCCATGCTTGGTGCAGCCGATATCCCAATAATCCTGACGATCTGCTGTTGCTCGTGTTCAATCGCATCTTTAGCATAGATGGAGGCACATTTATCATGCTCCAGCTAGTCTCTTTGCTGGAGTGGTCCAGGCGTTGTGGCCTTTTCTCCTTGATCATCCTTGCTCCTTTATGGTCCAGCATTGCTGGACCAGAATCCGAGGTTCTTGGGTTCCGGGTCAGAGATGAAGTTCACGGACTTCAGTCAAACGGCTGAGTTGCTGCTGGAGCACCGTGCCGATGTGAATGCGAAGTATACTCGTTTTGGCAAGACTGCTCTGATGGAGGCTGGACATGGTTGTTGTGGTTGTTGAACTGATGTGGAGCTGTAATTCACGGGGTAATCTCCAAACAGTCGGGTTGGACACAGTAGGGGTTTCTTGAAGTGTTGCTTTACACTCGAGGCGTGTTTCCAGGCAACACACTGTTACCACCAGGTGACAGGGTTGCAGCTAGGCGATGCTACAAGACAAAAGGCAGGTAATGAGGTGGATGTCTTCATCTGCCACGGATTCTAGAGAGCTCCACTTGGAAATTGAGAGTGTTGAGAACACTGCAGGGGGCTGCCACATGTCGGCCTGACGTGGTGAAATTTCTGCTTCAGCATGGAGCGAATGCCAGCTTGAAGGAGATCTTGGAATGTTGAAAGTGGTTTGAGAATGTTTGAGATGTATGAGCTATATTTTGACACTATATCTGTAAGCCGCTGTCAGTTGCCCAGGCTTTGCTATATTTGTTAAGATATCTTGATACCTCATGTTCAGTTACCATGTAGTTGCCGAAGCAGTTCAACGGCACGTGCATGATGTGTTTTTTGATCTGCTTTTGAAACTCTGCAAGTTCTTCCCGGAGGACTCCAAAAAGAAAACAGCCAGGTCCAAAGCAATTGCCAGAGGTAGGTCACCTTGCAATCAGAACAAGACTGCCCTCGAGGAAACACACAGCCTGTTGAGGGTCCACGAAGGCTAAGCGAAAAGAATCAGCGCTGAAAAAATTGCAGTTCTCGCCGTGCAGATCTGAGTGCGTTTGCAAATCACGGCAAGCTGTGCTCCAATCAGAGCCACGGCGGATGTCTGGTGTTGCAGCGTTTTCTCGACAGGAACCTGCCGCTGCGCCTTCGAGTGTCTTCTACTTCGAAATAAGGCAGCCTTTGATTCCATATGTTCAGTATGTCTGCCCAGCTGTGCAGTATGTTTGCTTGTCATTGTGGAAGAACTGAAGGGTTAGCCATTGTGCTGCAGCAG
This sequence comes from Symbiodinium kawagutii, assembly GCA_009767595.1. Taxonomy (NCBI): domain Eukaryota; class Dinophyceae; order Suessiales; family Symbiodiniaceae; genus Symbiodinium; species Symbiodinium kawagutii. The sequence continues at coordinate 345,594 of VSDK01009018.1, read as the reverse complement.
GATCTGGTCATTCGCTCTTGTTTTTGTGGATCAAGTGGGCTAGCCCTATGCAGCCCATGGTGCCTGAGGCTATTTTTTGATCCGTGCCAGCCATGCATTCACTGTTCATATGGAGTTGTTTGTTAACCTTTGTGCGTGGAGAGCGCAGCTTTGGGAACGAAATGGTTCGCTCTTTGGAGCTTGAGGAGGCTGCAGATTCAGCAGCTCAGTTTGATCAGGACAACCTTGGTTTCTTCGTAAGACGGATAAAAACGTGAAAATCGACATCCTTGGTTGGGATGATGAGGGCCTTCGCAATCTCAGCTTTGACTCTGGGGATTGTCTGACCAAGAATGCCATCATATCGAAGTCTTTATAACGGAGGTAAGAGAAGCAAAAGGTGGGACAAGGGATGCAATCCAGATCACGATGTTCAAATGAGTTTTGAGTGCAACACAGGGCAACCCTTTCATGCAATACATTCCAAATTCTACAGAGTTGTTTGAGCTTCAGAAGTTGTGTGCGCTCGGCTTTGTTCCGGCTGAAATGGAGACTCGTTGCATCATAGTGACTGGGTGGCCACAATAGTTTGATAGTTTTGATTTTTGGGGTTTCATTTCTTGTAAGGTAGATCAATGCTTAATACCAGCTTGTCCCAGCATTGAGGATCCATGCAAGCCATTTGGTGCCCAGAGAGTGCCCATCGGCGTGTCCGGGAACCGGAGGTTGAGGTGTAGCTGTCCTTCAGGCTATTGGACAAACGAAAAGTGTCAGAAGGAGTGGGACAAGGAGTTCACCATTGACAGGAAGACGGATCCTGCGTGCCACTGTAAGGATCCTTGCCAGAATTGCGCAAGTTCTCCAAAGTTTTTTTGGCTCTCTTTGTTTGTGTCAGTGTCTGTACTGGTACTTGTCGCTGTCTCTACGCGTGTGTGTGTGTGTGTGTGTGTGTGTGTGTGTGTGTGTGTGCCTGCCAGCCGCCCTTCCTCTGTGTGTGTGTGTGTGTTTGTGTATCTGTGTGTCTGTCCGTCTGTGATTTCGGGGCTCATATCGCTGAAATATTGAGTCTGAAGTTCAAGAAGTCCTGCGCTTGCCACAGGAAACCTACCCCGGTTGCCAACGTTTTTGCCACCTTTTGCAAACCCTCGTGCCTGCCATGCATTTGCGCCGCAGTTTGAACTTCAAAAAATGTCGCAATGAATGTTTTTACAATTTTGACTTCCAAACGCATTTCCTGCCACAGCGGCATGCAAGTTTTTAGGCATCTTCACCTCCAAAAGTGCTCCAACCATGCCAAGTTTAATGACATTGGCTTCGAAAGGTACTTTTCGCGCGTACGAGAGTGCGATTTTTCCGCTGTTTCGTTTGCAAAAGTATTCTGAAGCTGCCCGTTTTCAACGTTTTTGATTCACTTCCAAACGCGCTCCTTGCTAATTTGATCCGTGCTGTTTCGCCGCAGGCCTATATGCGCCCACCCGGTGGACTCTTTGACCTTCTGGGGCACGGACCTATTGAAAAACACAGCATTCTGCCCCCCCTCCCTACGCTTCAACCACATGCATCTTTGTTTTGTCAGTTTTTTCTCTGACAGACAAACAGCAACATCTGGCAGCAATTTTCAATATGTCAGAAGATAGATATCTGAATTTCCTTCTGTCATTATGTACATTGGTATTGCTTGGTTGCGGCTATATATTGGTTCTTATGGATTCTGGTTGCATATATGAGCAGCGGACGAAATTACTTGTTTGGGTGACCGGACCATCATTTGGGGAGGACCCGCTTTTCAGTCGGACCTACTCGTTTTTGGGGATTTTCATTACTTCTCTCAACCAATGATTGCACGAATAAGAAAGTAATTGGCGATAATTTTGTCGGGTGCTCATATGGATTCAGATTGATTCTGGTTCCGAGTCACCTTTTCCAATGAAGGCGATCTCAAACATCCAACATCACCAAAAGGTTGGACCTCATTTTTGCTTATGCAATCTAGTGTATGAAATCACAGGTCAGTATCATGTACCAAAGAGGCATTCCAGATGATAGGTACAAATGAAGGCTTGAATGATAGTCGCCTTGCCTTTCAAAAGAAATGCCAAATGGCAGTGGAAAGGACAGCAAGAAGAAATTGTGAAAATTGAAAGCCAAAAACAAAGGAGAGTCATGCTTTGCTGCAACCCCTGAATGATTTTTATCTGTAGTTCTGTAGTTTTTCTGGTGATGTGATGGGGGAGGGCAAATACCGAGCAGAGAGGAATCCTCGAAGTGTCTTGGACCAAGGAATTGGTTGATGGAGTGGAGCAGAAACTCGCGCAGTGGAAGTTTGGGACCAAAAGGAACGGCGACAGATGTTCCTTTTGGGGAGCGCGTGTGCGCCAGGACAATGTCGGCCACGCTGATCATTGCAGTTGTGGTCTACAAGCGCTGGATCCTGGTCCATGCCTCATGCCAGGGGAAGTGCATGGTTTCTATCCAAATCAAGGTCTGAAAGCTGCTCTTTGGAGCCCTAGGTGCCATTGCAGCGTCGTGAAATCAGTTCACATAACAAAGGACAGGGGTGGCCCCAGATCAAACTCACTACTAACCCAGTGCAGCTCATGTATTTTTTGTAGATTTCTACAGCAGTTCGGTGTAGAGTATGCGAGCCTACTTAAAAGGAAGATCTTGTGTGTGGACATGTGTTGACACACGTAGTTGCGCAGGCAAAGGGACATGTACTATTGAAACTGCCCCGAACTTCACAGCAATCAACAGAGGAGGCGCTCATCCGCTAAGCATCCCACAGTACCTCAGCGATTTAGAGGTTTCAGGTTGCCCTCGAAGGAGGAAGAACGAGTCGATGGCAACATCATCATCCCATTGTTGAGTTTCCCACAAGTAGTGTTTGCATTCTTCTATGACTCTCATAGTGTGCCCGCATGTTCCTACTCCATTTGGCGACTAAGATAGTTGTTTGTTCATGTTTGTTCGAGCCCAGAGTGGAGCATGCAGGACCCAGCGCTTGCCAACGTGACGGCAGTGGCCTTCTGCCGCAATGTTTTCAAGAACGCGAAGAAGCCCAACTTTTTTGTCCGAGCTGCCTACTCGCTTTCTGGAAAAAATCAAGATACTTACGGGAAATGGACGTTGCCCGTCACCAATGAGACGTGTCGCCAGGCTTTGAATGACACCAGAAAGGACGAGTTGTTGAAGTTGACTCCCTCCGTTAAACAGTCTTTTGAACATATTTGCAAGGCTGAATGCGAGGAGCTTGTGCAAACAATGGTCAATAACAAAGCATCCATTGCGCAAGCTGGAAATTACTTCAAAGGGAAGGGACGCTGGGATCATGTGTGTGCAACAATGGTTGTCCAGAGAGTGGAATCCCACCTGCTGGGATGTTGCGGCGACAGCTGTGGCTGGAATGGAAAGAGCTGCACCTTGGATGCATTGGATGCACATGGACAACATCGATGAACGACAGACCTCGAGTCTTTTTTTGTTTCTTGGGAACAAATTCTGCAAACATTTCTTTGGCCCAGCATTTCTCACGTTTCCCATCCGCCCCAAGGTATGCTCTGGCCTTTCATGCCTCCAGAGACCCGGTCATCCTGGCAAGCAGAGTGTTGCGTCGAGAAGAATATTCTGCGAGGCTCCGAGCGTGAAGCGATGTGCGAAAGCGTTCTCCCGAAGAATACAGCCCTGGCGTTCACCCAGCGAGATTTGAATGCGACCGACAAGGGCCTTGCTTCCTTTCTGGGCGAAGATGAGAAGTTGGTGTGGACAGCAAAAGGCGTGGCGTCCATTTTGGGCGAGCTGGGGTGGGCAGTGGAAGCTGAGAAGGTGGACGACAGTTTTCTTCGCTGGCAGCCTCTCAGCATAGCGGAGGGTTTGCGCAAAGAGTACTGGAAGATTGTGCCGTACGAGCAGGATCGGGTCAAGACAAAGCCTTCTTTCTTGCAAAGTTGGGCAGGAAACAGCCTGTGCAATCTCAAAACAGCAGACACCTGCACTGCTGCCATGCAAGCATGGCAGAAGCATTCATGCCTAGATGGGGAGGGATGGCATTTCCTGGCAACAGTCGATGACTGCGATCCGTGGGAAATCGATCCGAAACCCCTGCAAGTCCAGACCGCGAAAGAGTGCCTGGATCAGAGGAAGTCGCCCAAGGTACCTGCCGTTTTTGCGATCGCTATCAATCAAGAGAATCCAATCGACTGCTTCCTCTTCGAAGAAGTGCACTTCAAAAAGTGCACCGAGAAGGTGCTGTCGGATTTGAAGGATGATGCTATGCCCCTTTCCGGAAACACCGAAGATTTCGACTTCGAAGACGGTTTCTTTTGGAAATTCCCGGAATGAAAGAACTTCAGGAGGGGCGGCCAAAACTTGAGTGTCGCTTTTTGACCCAACAGGTTGAGTTTCTGATTGAGTCATGCGCATCTGATTGGAAACCTTGGACTGAAGATATCTTCCACTTGAAGTAGTTGCGGTTCTCAATACGGTTTCCTGGCTGTGGTATTCCACCCCGACCACACAAGCCTGCAGGTTGCTACTGTGAGAATGAAGACAAAGATGAAAACCCGTAAGGCCCCAAGCCCCCAAGCAATTGCGCCGGACTCCAAACCAAAAGAATAAAAACAAACAAACATCAAAATGATAACCGCAGAATTCCCAGCCCCCAAGCCCCGAAGTTCCTGTCGCCCCCAAATCCAAACCGTGAAAGTTGTGCGAGCAAAATAAAACATGATGAACATATGTGAAGCATTTAGTCCCCAATCAAGCCCCTGTCCCACCGCCCCATTGAAAATGAGCATGGTGCCAAGTGACGCAAATTGAGTGGGGGCTAAGTTCTAAGTCAGAGAGGGCCAAGTGAGAGAGAGGAGGGCTGCATGGTACGAATCTGCGGAAGTGGGAACTGCAGGTAGGGGGACCTCATAGGAACATGTGTTCGAACAGAAGCGAACAGGTAGCAGGTTAGCAAAGGGTCAATTTCGGGGGATCTTGAAGCGATTCCATCCGTCTCCTTTTGTCAGGTCATCGAAGGAATGGCCCAATGCAAAGCGAGACACAAGGAAGCTCCCACGAGTGGCAAAAGATTGAGAACAGCTACAAATATGATTCAAATAGTTTCACGAAATGGTTGGAATCAACCACTGACCGCGGTTGCAAAAGCATGTGCTGGGGATTGGTGTTTGATTGCCGGAATCTTTGTCACTGTCACCGTTCTTGGTTTGAAAGAATTCGTCGCGGCAGTGGCAGTGGCCACAGATTGGCAATCTCGAGCCCCTATAATGAACATGACCTAACCGAATCTAACCTTAGGGAAGTCGCAGCCCATTGTACGATGAACAGCCCGCGCATGTGCCTTTCTCCAACGAAAATATATAGGTCCAGGTGTTGCAGACTTGCTACGTAGATGACCGTAGATGCATTTGTTTGATATTTCCTTCGTCCTGCTGGGGCAACCTGGAAATTCACCAACCTCTCCCTTCGCTTGAAACTGGAACTTCAAGTTGAGTCAGGTCTTGGTGCCAGAGAGCGTCCAACTCCAGGTGCTGGCAGCGTGGGCCAGCACTTGGAATTGTTTAATGGTGATCCCTGTCTTTTGATTGAGAAATGTAGTTGCCGGCTAGAAGACAGTTATTCACAAATCCAGGGAATATTCAAGGATTGTGTTTGAAGCTGGTACTGATTCCTGTGAGAGTTCTATATTTTGCTGATCTCGGTTCCTTTTGCTTGGCCAAGAGGCCTAAGCACTGTCCATACAGTGGCAGTTCACTTGCAGATACAACTACACCAAGAAGTGAACGTTAACAATGCGGTGACGGAAGTTTCCAGCAGTAGCCAATAGGAAGAAGGGGTTGGTTGAGTCAAGTGATGGTGATTGACATGACGAAGATGGTGATGGCAATGGTGGTGGCACTGGTAGTGACGATGATCGTGATGAAGATGAAGGTGTTTATGACGATGGATGATGCCGTTGATGAATGATGGTGTTGATCATGATTGATAATAATTTTTGAAAACCATATTGACCGATGAACCATGATCAACGACTCTTTGCCAAATTTCAACCAACCGTGATTAATTTGCGCTACCATTCGTCAGCCACTATTCAAGGCAATCAACAATTAATGAATTACCGAACAGTAACGAGTATCGACGATTGTTCTTGAACTATGATCAAAGAGTGAATGATAAAAAAGTATCGTTGGCAGCTTGGGGGCGCAGCCTGCCGTCAGGTTGAACCTCCTGATTCCGAGTTTTCGTGGTTTGTATGGCCTGGACTTGGCTACCAGGCAAGGCAGCAGAGCGATAAAGCCGTTGGTGCCAGCCAATCGGTTGATGCTTGTGGCAATGATACGGGTAGCAGCAACAACTAGCTTAGTTGGACAAGGCCGATGGTCTACTGCTTTGTCGGATGGTATAGTTGGGGTTCCCCATGAGGCAAAGATCCCAAATTGACAAACCTTGATCTACTGCTCATGGCAAGTGATGGAATGATACTCATCAGCTGGTTCCTAGAGGATACCAACAATAAGCACCAACGGGATTCAACAGGACTTGATGCGCAAAGATCAACTGGTTTGTCAGCCTTTTTGGAGGCGATGTTCCTGCGTCTGCCGCGTCTGCGCTGTGGCAGGGTCGTCGCCTTAGGGTGGCTGAGCAAGAAACGTTCGGAAATGGAATTTCATTTAGGATGATTTGGGTATGTTTATTTTTTACAGTAGGTTGGGGGATTTTGCCCGCTCCTTTCGGCTACAACATGGCTGCGCCAGTTGAGGCTCGTGATCGGAATCATCCCTCTCGTCGGACTGCCCTTGAATACCTGGTTCAATAAAGGTAAATCTTTGCATTCCCCGGAAAACCTTCCTATTTTATCAGTAACGATGGTCACTACCATTTTATTCCCACCTTTCATGATTTTCTTGCTGTCGGGTATGGTTGGAGTATAGCTATCATTGCTTGTGTTGCCCTGCGCTGGCAACCACGCCGTTGAGGCACTTGGTTCACTTCGATGTTCCCAGGGGTCCCAGCAGGTCTTCCAGCTGAGCCACTGGTGGCTGCTGCTCCCAGGCACCGGCGCATGGATCAGACGGGTGGAGCTTTCCAAGCTGGAAATCAAACGTGTCGGAAGCTCAGTTCGGCGGCTGGGATGGTTGATCTCATCCGCGAAAATGGTGTTGTCCTGCTGGATATAACGGTTGAAGGTAGATGTAGATTCAGAAAGTACCGCAATCGAGCGATGTGTTTGGGAGTTGCCCTGCTGCTTTGTTTTTCATAGATGGCACCCTTGCCATTAAGAGTTCCAGGTGCAAGTATCCCCTGCGATGTTTTTTGTTTATGCAAAGTCTTTGCGTGTAGATACATAAATCTCGTATGGATGTATAGATTGATTTAAAAAACCTAGGTGTGTACACAGATTGATATGATCATAACATAGATCATAGATACGTCATGCCATTTGACTACAAACCATTCCAGATATATATGTCCGTCTTGAGTCATGCCCGGCTCAGCGCCGTTAGTGCTGCAGTGAGGTGTGGAATCTGATCTAGGATTACTTCGCTGGTGACGATCTGGAGTTCCATATGGCTGCTGAGGTCCGGCGTTCAGATCTGAGTGGAGGAAGGGAGAACAGCTGGGACGGCGATTTTCTCCGGAAGATTCACGATGGGAAACTTCCAGCTGGGGAGTCTCCTTCTGGAAACTTTCGGGGATAGTACTCTGCTGCTCTGCCGTCATGGCAGATGTGATTGCGATACAGGGCTATCATAGGATCACATCATATCACATCATCCATGGCAGACATGTCGCTTTTCATGGATCAAAGAACTGGTGAGATGGAGATGGTGGGGATCACGCTTGGGTGTTCACTACTCTTAAGATGTTGGAAAGACATACTGCCGGGGTTCTGTAGGAGCAGAAGCCGCCAGTTGGAATATCATTTGAATGAGGAGGGTTGCCATGATCATGCTACAAACCACAAGGGTACACACAGACCCAGTTGATAGCGGTAGTATTGGGAAGAGATTGATGTCATTTTTTTCCAATCGTTCGTATATGTTCATCTGATATTTTCGTAGATGCTGACAGTTCATGGCATGTGTTATTCCCGTCAACTTGTCAGTTTTTTGGTGGTTGGAACAGTTTCATTGTGTTGTTGTTTATGAGGAATTTGGTGTTCTATTTTTTATTGGCAGCTTATCATATGGGGGCCGTTCTAAACCCCCCCTCTTTAGATTTGAGCCAAACGTGACTTAGGTATATTTGAGGGTAAAATATTGGTCGTTTTTATGTGGGAGGCGCAAGAAGGCGCAAGGGCGAGCGCAAGACTAAAGGTACTACAAGGTACTACAAAGTACTACAAGGTACTACAAGGTACTACAAGGTACTACAAGGTACTACAAGGTACTACAAGGTATTACAAGGTAGTACAAGGTATTACAAGGTATTACAAGGTAGTAGAACGTACTACAAGGTACTACAAGGTACTACAAGGTACGACAAGGTCTTACAAGGTATTACAAGGTAGTAGAACGTACTACAAGGTACTACAAGCTACTACAAGGTACGACAAGGTATTACAAAGTACTACAAAGTACTACAAGGTACTACAAGGTATTACAAAGTACTACAAAGTAGTACAAGGTACTGCAAAATATTTCAAAGTATTGCAAAGCATAAGAAAGTATAGAAGGTAATTTTAAGTATTACAGCAAATGACAAAGTACTACAAGGTACTACAAGGTATTACAAGGTACTACAAGTTACTACAAGGTAGTACAAGGTAGTACAAGGTATTACAAGGTAGTAGAACGTACTACAAGGTACTACAAAATGTGCTAGAAGGGGTTTCGCAGCAGTTTGATGCTTTTGGCGCTCTTGTTGTTTGGGCAGTTTCCGTGTGTGCGTGATGCGGCTGCCGCTTGGTCTGAAACAGGTTTGAAACATGTTTGAAACAAGTCTGAAACAAGTCTGAGACAGCTATTACTAGTACTACTACTACTACTACAACAACAACTACTACTACTACTATTACTACTACTACTACTATTACTACTACTACTACTACTACTACTACTACTACTACTACTATTACTACTATTACTACTACTACTACTATTATTATTACTACTACTACTACTACTATTACTACTATTACTACTACTACTATTATTACTACTACTACTACTACTACTGCTATTACTAGCACTACTATACTACTATTTTCATTAAAACATGCGTGAGCTTAATTTTTTGTTAAACGCATTTCTTACTGTCTTTCACACATTGACTAAAATGTGCAATAAACGCAGGCAGGCGCAAGAAGGCGCAAGGGCGAGCGCAAGAGAACGAAAGTAACGCAGTCTGAAAAAGGAATTTAGAACAACCCCCATATGTTTTTTTTCCATATTTCGCGGTTTGAAGAATATAGCTGGCTTTTCAAGAAGCAGAACATCTCAGTGCTGGACAAAACCCAGTAGTGAAGGAGCTCAGGAAATGATGTTCATCGCTGTTACATCATCCCCGAGGTCTTTCAGTAGATTGCCTTTGGAACAGCTTCATTGTTTTGTTGTCCGAGCAAACCTATATTGAAACTCACTGGCATTGGGACTCCTGGCAAATCACAACCCACCAGCCCGAAATGATTGGCGTGTGCTTACACTATTTCGCCATGGATTTTTGAAAAATATAGTTGGATTTTCAATAAGTAGTACATGGGTGCTGGACAAAACCCTGTCACATTTGCGTTCGGAGTCCAGAAATGAAGGAGCTCAGGAAATGATGTTCACGGCTGTTACATCATCCACAAGCCGTCTTAGATTACTACATCCAGAGGGTATCAGATTAAGAAACTAGGTCAGGCCATAGATCAAGTCTCCTTTGAGCAGCTGATGATTCAACTTCAACCTCAGCCGAGTGTTCATGGCCCTCGTTTTGCATTTTAGGGATGCCCCATGGTGATGTCCCTTTCATCTTGGGTGCCAGAATTCCAATCTACAAACAGCCACCCTGCATTCCTTGCAACTGCAACCCTTGGCAATAAGTTTTTTCATAGTCTTTAATGATCTGTTGGCTGTATCAGTAGGTTCTCTTACTCCCAGCTATCACTGGTTGAACATGATCTCCGAATTCCCATAGTCGACTTCTACTGGATTTTACCGCGCTTGGAATCATCTTCAAGTGTTGCCTCATCATTAGATTCATTCGGCTGTCACTGTTGGGTTAGCTGATACTGACCTTCAATCAGAGCCCATGCAGAGATGTCTGTTGTTTCAAAACGTTTTGTCGACAGGAACCTGCCGCTGCGTCTTCAAGTGTCTTCTCCTTTGAAATAAGGCGACCGTGGATTCAAGCAATGTGTGCAGCATGTCTGCCCAGCTGCGCAGTATATTTGCTTTTCATCGTCAAAGAACTGAAGGGTTAGCTATTCCGCTGCAGCAGGATGTGGTCACTGGCTGTTGGTTTTTGGATCAAGCGGGCTTACCAAATCCAGCCCCCATGTTGCCTGAGGCTGTCATTTGATCCGTGCCAGCCATGTATTCTCTGTTCATATGGAGTTGTTTGTTAACCTTTGTGCGTGGAGAGCGCAGCTTTGGGAGAGAAATGATTCGCCCTTTGGAGCTTGAGGAGGCCGCAGATTCAGCAGCTCGGTTTGATAAGGACAACTTTGGTTTCTGTGTCAGACGGGAAACAAGTACTTTTTCAAATGTGGATTGACCATGGTTCACCTAGTTGGGATGATGAGGGCTTTCGCAATGTCCGGTTTGACTCTTGGGGCTGTCTATCTTAGCGACTATATCGATAGCTTGAAAACCTCGCCCTGTTGCGAGAGAAGTTCTTCCAAGCTACCAAAACCAAGCTCTTGCGAGAGACTTCCTCGGAAAACGGAGCTTCAACATCACGATGTGTATCCATTCCCATACACGTTAGCGATTTCGGAGCTCATGTTGCCGAAATCTTGCGCCTGATATACAAAGACGTTCGGCCTACGAAGTCCTGTGCCTGCCACACGAAATCTACCACGTTTGCCCACGGTTTTGCCACCTTCGCCAAACCTTGTGCCTGCCACGCATTTCAGCAAACGTCGAACTGTTTGAACTTCAGAAAACATTGCCAACCTCTGATTCTTTTAACACAACCCGATCTATGTAAAACAACTTTGACTTCCAACGCGCTTCGTGCTGCAGCCACATGCAAGTTTTGGACATCTTAACTTTTCAAAAGGGCTCCGACCATGCCGAACACTAGTATTCAACTTTGAAATGTGCTTTGGGCTGCGAGGGCTCTTTTCGCAGTTTAGTTTGCAAAAGCTGCGAATTTTCAACGCTTTTGACTTTCGCTCCTTGCCACAGCTGCGTGATAATTTCCTGTGATGTTTCGCCCCAGGCCTATGCGCCCACCCGGTGGACCTTTCGACCTTCCAGGGCACGAAACTATTGAAACACTTAAATCGTTTGTCCCTGGCAAACAGAAATGTTTAGCAGCAATTTCTATATGTCAGAAGTTAGAGTTCTAAACGTTTTGATTCATTGTGGTTGTATCTAGGTTCTTTTTGACTGTGATTGTAAATATATGTAAATATTGCTTTAGATTTGCTTCTGATTCTGATTACCTCCAAGCGTGCGAACTCGAGTCCCCTATTCCCCTCACGCCCCAGGGTCCAAACGCAACGCCGACTCAAGGATGATGCCGATGATCTCAAACCATCCAACATCAAAAGGTTCAATCCAAAATTACAAGTTGATTTTGATTGCAGGTCAACATCATGTACGCGAGAGGCCTTCCAGATGAAAGTTACGAATGACGAATAATGAAGGCTTGAATGATAGTCCCCCTATATTGATGCAATCATATGAGAACCATCGTGGCTGAGACCTTCCAAAAGAAATGCCAAATAGCAGTTGAAAGGCCAGCAAGAAGAAAGTGTGAAATTCCAAAATTGAGAGCCAACAACAAGTGAGAGTCATGCTTTGCTGCAGCCCCTGAATGATTTTTTCTATAGTTTTTCTAGTGATGTGATGGGAGAAAGCGCGTTCCGAGAGGGAGACGCCCGAAGTTTCCTTGGACCAAGGAACTGGCTGATCCAGTGGAGCAGAGACTCGCGAAGTGGAAGTCTGGGTCCCACAGGAACCGCGACAGATGTTCCTTTTGGGATGCAGAATTGATCCAGCGGCAAGGCCCTGATCGGGGGGACCGACCTAAGGTCGCGTGCCGTTGCCGTCGTAGGCATGTGGAAGTTTCTTCATGTCTGGATCAAAGTGGATGCTTGCTGCCATCCTTGCAACGCGTTTTTGTCCCAAACCAATTTCCGACCGCCGCTCTTTGGAATCCAAAGTGCTTGTGCGAATTATCGACATCAAACCGTGTGGGAAAGGACAAGGGCTGTGCCAGATCAAACTGTAAGACTGGTATGTCGGCTCATCACCAAGACTGCGCAGCTCAGGTATCCTTTACACATTTCAACAACGATTCGATCTAGAGTATGTGGGCCTAGGCGTAACGAAGTTTTTGTGTTGGTGTATGTATATATACGTATGTAGTTTCGTAGGCAAAAACCAATTTACCATTGAGGAATTTCGGTAGAGGCACCCATCCGCTAAGCATCTCAGAGCACCTCAGCTACTGAGAGGTTTTCAGATTGCCCTCGAGAAGCAAAGGGCGGAAAAGGCGCTGACATCATCATCCAAGTGCTGTTTTTTCCCCTCAATGGTGTCCTCATTCCGCAATGCCAGCTCACCCTCCAAAACCTTTTTGACCCCATGGTGTTTCCATTTCATCAATACAATGAAGGATATGAAGGGTACCCTGTGATGCGGCATGGTGAACTGTAGACTGGAAGGCTATTTCTGGAGGTCACTAAGATAGTTGTTTGTTCGAGCCCAGTGTGGAACATGCAGGATCCAGTGCTTGCGAACGTGACGGCAGTGGACTTCTGCAGCAAAGTTTTCAAGAACGCGAAGAAACCCAACATTTTGGTGAGAGCTGCTCACTCTCTTCTTGGAAAATCTGAAAAGAGCTACAAGAAATGGAGGTTGAACGTCACCAATGAGACTTGTCGCCAAGCTTTGAATGACACAGAAAAGGAACATTTGTTGAAGTTGACTCCCTCCGTTAGACAGTCTTTTGATCACATCTGCATGGCAGAATGCGAGGACCTTGTGCAAACAATGGTCAATAACACTGCAAAGATTGCAGAAGCTGGAAGTTATTTCCGTGGGAAGGGAAAGTGGGATCGGGTGTGTTCGAAAAGGGTTGTCCAGAGAGTGGAATCCCACCTGCTGGGATGTTGCGGCGACAGCTGTGGCTGGAATGGAAAGAGCTGCGCCTTGGATGCATTGGATGCACATGGACACCATGGATGAACGACAGACCTTGTGTGGGTTCCTTTTTGCTTCTCGGGAGCAAGTTCTGCAAACATTTCTTCGGCCCAGCATGTTTCACGTTTCCCCTCCGCCCCAAGGCATGCTCTGGCCCTTCATGCCACCCGAGACCCGGTCATCCTGGCAAGCAGAGTGCTGCGTCGAGAAGAACATTCTGCGCGGCTCTGAGCGTGAAGCGATGTGCGAAAGCGTCCTCCCGAAGAAGACGGCCATTGCTTTCACCCAGCAAGATCTGAACGCCACCGACATGGGCATTGCTTCCTACGTAGGCGAAAATGAGAAGCTGGTGTGGACAGCAAAAGGCGTGGCGTCCATTTTGGGCGAGCTGGGGTGGGCAGTGGAGGGTAAGGAGATCGACAACAGCTTTCTTCGCTGGCAGCCTCTCAGTGTGCAGGAGGGTTTGCACAACAAGTATTGGAAGGTTTTGAAAAAGGAGCCGGACAAGCAGGATCAAGTGAAGAAGAAGAACAAGAAGAAGAAGCCTTCTTTCTTGCAAAGTTGGCAAGGAAACGACCTGTGCAATCACAAGACCACAGCGTCCTGCACTCCTGCCATGCAAGCGTGGCAGCAACATGCGTGCCAAGATGCGAAGGGGTGGCGTTTCTTGGCAAAAGAAGAAATGGACGATGACTGCCGTCCGCATTATGCGGAACTCGTTGCCGTCGAGACCTGGCAAGACTGCCTGAAGGAGACGGCGGCCGATGCGCCTGCTGTTTTTGCCTTTGCTGACGACAACGAAAAGCATCCCATCAACTGCTTCCTGTACAAAGAGGACCTTGAGGAGTGCAAATCGGACATGAAGAAAAATGCTAAGCCCCTTTTGGGAAACTCCGGAGATGTTGACTTCAAAGCACTTTTATTTCTGAAGTTCCGGGAGCTTGAAGGATGAAGAACTTCAGGAGGGGTGCCCAAAAACTTGAGTGTCGCTTTTTGACCAAACAGGTTGACTTTCTGATTGAGTCATGAGCATTTTGTTGGACACCTTGGACTGAAGATATCTTCCACTTGAAGTAGTTGCGGCTCTTCAAAAGCGCATCACACATGCATCAACTGGCAATCACACGAGTCCTCTCATGTCCTTTACGGTTTCTGGGGTGGTACTCCTTGCGCTTCCCGGTCCCACAATCCTCTAGGTTGCTTAAGCGAAAACTACAACCTGTAGAACCTTAAGCCGCAAGATGCCGCAAACAATTCTCAAAATAGTGTCTAGAAAGACAGGAATATCAAGATGAAAAACCCAATCCCAAACAGTGACAGTTGAGCGAGTTCGCAAGTAAGCCCCGCTCGTATAGCCCCAAGAACCACGGCCGGTGTATTGAAAAAGGGCATTGTCAATATTGTGCTAAGTGATGCAAACTTAGTGGGGCTAAGTTCTACGTGAGTCAGAGAGGGCCACGGGAAAGAGAGTGGGGCAAACAGATGCAATCTGTTCAAATAGTCTTGAACTGCCCCGAGGTGGCCCTGATAGAATCATTCTTTCAACCAGAAGCAAACACGTAGCAGGCTAGCAAAGGGACAACATTTGAAGCACGGCGCAGCAAAGTTTCGAAGCCTTTCCAGATGACATCACCGTTTGTCAGGTCATTGAGGGAATGGCACAATGCAAAGCGAGACGCAAGGAAGCTCCCCACGAGTACCGAAAGATTGAGAACAGCTACAAATTTGATCCAAATAGTTTCACGAAATGCTTGACATCGACCACTGACCGTGGAGCCGTTCCAAAAGCGTGTGCTGGGGATTGCTGTTTGATTGCCAGAAGGTTTGCCACCGTTCTTGGATTGCAAGAATTCGTCCCGGCAGTGGCCACAGGTTGGCTCAGGTTGGCAATCCCGAACTTCTATACCGAACATGACAAAACATGACCTCACCATATCTAACCCTAAGGAAGTCTCAGCCCATCATACCATGAATAGCGAATGATGCGAATGCATGTGCCTTTCTCCAACGAAGATGTTCTATAGGTGTTGCGGACTTGCCATGCAGATGGCTGTAGATGCCTTGATTTGACATCTTCAAACAGAGCCAGGTCTTAGCGCCCGAGCTCCAACTACAGGTGCTTGCGGTGTGGGCCGGCAATTGGAACGTTCAAGGATTGAATCAAAAAATGCTTATGCATAAGTGATCATAAATGAAATTATCAAGAACACATCCAAGGCTTGGGTTTGAAGCTGGTAGTGATTCCTGTTCAAGTTCTATGTTTGGTTGATCTTGGTTCCTTTTGGTTGGCCAAGAGGCCTAAGCATTGTCCACTCAGTAGCAGCTCACTTGCAGGTGCAACTACACCGACAAGTGAATCTACGAGTCCATGCAGCACAACGTGCTGTCGGAAGTTTCCAGCAGAGGTGGCCTACAGGAAGAAGGGGTCGGTTGAGTCGAGGTGATGGTGATTGACAATGACGATGACCATGATAGTGGTGATGATGGTGATGACGATCGGGATAAAGACAAAGATGTCCTATGATGGATGATGCTGTTGATGATGATTGGTGATATTGTTTTTTTGAAACCACTATATTGATCAATGGACCATGATCAACAACTCTTGGCCAAGTTTCAACCAACCGTGATTGATTCTGTACTAACATTAAGCAGCCGCTATTCAAGGCAATAAACTATACTGAGCCTCAAGCATTATCAAGGATTGTTGATGAAGCAAGATCGAAAAGACAACGGCAAAGAAAAAGTACCAATTGGTTTGGCCGGCAGCTTGGGGGCGCAAGCTGCGGTTGAAGGTCCTGATTCGGAGCTTTTGCGCTTTGCATGGCCTAGACTTGGCTACCAGGCAGCGCAGCAGACCGACGATGCCTCGGTTCTTTTTTTTTTTTTGCAACGATACGGGTAGCAGCAACCAGCGTCGGGAGTTAGACAGGGCGGATGGTGTTCTACCTTGTTGGCTGGTAAATTAGTTCGGATTACCAATGAGGCAATGCTTCTCCTTTCCCAAATTCATAAAAGTTCATTTGTTGATGGCTTGTAAGTAATGATGCTCAATCAGCTGGTTCATAGAGGATACCGATAAATAGGCATCAGCAGGATTCAACAGGGTGTGATGCGCAACGATCCCAGCCTTCTTGGAGGCAACACTTCTCGTGCGTTTGCGCTGTGGCAGGGTCGTCGCCTTAGGGTGGCTGAGCAAGAACCGCTCCGAAACAAATTGGAACTTCATTTGGGATGATTTGAGTATATTACTATATATTTTTAGGTCGGGGGGTTTTGCCTGCTTGTATCGGATACACAATGGCTGCGCCAGTTGAGTGATAGGAATCATCCCTCTCGTCGGACTGCCCTTAAATACCTGGTTCTAAAGGATGAAGGCAAGTCTCGTTGTTGATCTTCATTTCATTAGTAGCCATAGTCATTACCAATTTATCACCATCTTTGGCGATATTCTTGCTGTCGGGTATGGTTGGAGTATAGCTCTCATTGCCTGTGTTGCCCTGCAACTAATCCGTTGAGGCACTTGGTTCCCTTCGATTGTTCCCAGGGGATCGATCACAGCTTCCAGCTGGCGGCCACCGGTCGCCACTGCTCCCAGGCACCGGCACATGGGTCTTCAGACGGGTGGAGCTTTCAAAGCTGGAGATCAAACTGCTTGGGAGCTCAGCGACTTGGATGGTGAGTCCCTGCGAAAATGGTGGTGTTGTCCTGCTGGAACGGTGGTAGATCCAGGAAGTACAGCGATCTGGCGATGTGTTTGTCAGTTGCCGTGCAAATTGCCTCTCATGCAATTACTATGAAACCCATTGCTTTATTGCAAGTATCCCCTATTGTCATTCATATCTCATGCAGATTTTTTTGCTTTTGCAGAGTGTTTTCGTGTAGACATAATGTTCGTATGGATAAATAGATTGATAAATACATGCCTGTGTACAAAGATTGATACATCATAGATCATAGATCAGAGACACGTGACTATACCAGCCATACAGATACGTTAATTTACCAACCATATTCTGAGTCCGGCAGAGCCGCAGCGCCGGCAGTGAGGTGTGGGAACCTGGAAGGCGAGATCTAAGACTATTTTGCTGGTGACGATCTGGAGTTCCATGTGGCTGCCGAGGTCCGGCGTTCAGATCTGAGGGGAGGAAGGGAGAACAGCTGGCACGGCGATCTTCAAGCCGTGTGCAAGATTTGACGATAGGAAACTCCAAGCTAGGGAGTGCTTTGCTGTCGTAGGGCATATGTGATTGCAACATAATATCACATCATATCATGTCAGATCATCATCCATGGCAGACATGTCGCTGCTCATCAAAGAACTATGGGGATGGTGGGGGGCACGCGCTTGGGTGTTCACTACTGAATTAAGATGTTGCAAAGACATCCTGGGTCTTGTAGGAACCGAAGCCGCCAGTTGGAATGAGGAAAGCTGCCATGATCATGATGATCATGCTGCAAACCACAGGGGTACACACAGACCTTGTTGATAACATGTATTCATGTGAATACGAGCATTAATTAAGCCGCATGGCATGACTGGTGTTGGGTGAAGATGGTTTGGAACCCAATGTTGCTGCAACAATTGCACTATCAAGTGTGATGACTGGTCGAGTAAGAGTGCACCTCGCATTGGTATTCCTTTGGAAGAGACGGATGGCATTGTTTTGGAATCATTGTTTGGATTTGTTCGTACACGCGCGTTGTATTTGATAGATGATGACAGCTAATTGCATGCGTTGATCCCGTCAGCTTGTCAGTTTTTGGGTGTTGGAGCAATTTCATTGTCTTGTTGTCCGTGAAAAAAAAACATTGTGCTTTGCTGGCGTTGTCACTCTTGACAAATCACAATCCACTCACCCGAAATATTTGGTCTTCATGAGTGCTTGCCATGGGTTGTCAATTAGCAGTACACGTGGATGCTGCATAAAACCCTGTCACCTTTGCATTCATAGTCCAGTAATGAAAGGGCTCAAGAAATGATGTTCACCGTTGCTAAATCACCCACAAGGTCTTTCAATAGATTGCCCTTGGTAATCAAACATAGCAATGGAAGGTCGCATGGTGGATGATCTGTCCAGCTGTGTTTGATTATTAGAGGGACCCAGAGGGTATCAGATTAGAAACAAGCAATGTCAGGCTATAGATCATGGCGCCTATGATCAACTGATGATTCAGCTTCAATCTCGGCCAATTGTTGATGGCCCTTGTGTTTTGGAGACATGCTCCATGGTGATGTCCTTTTTATCTTGGGTGCCAGAATTCCAATCCACAAACAGCCAGCCTGCAATCCTTGCAATTGCAACCCTTGGCATTGTTGTCATCGTGTTTCATGATCTCTTCGCTGTATCAATCGTCTCTCCTTTTCCCAGCTATCACTGATTGACCATGATCTCCGAATTCTCATGGTCGACTTCTACGAGATTTTACCGCACTTGGAATTATTTTCAAGTGTTGCTTCACCATTTGATCCATTCGGCTGTCACGGTGGGGTCAGCTGATACTGCACCTTCAATCGGACCGATCTGGTCACTGGCTGTTGTTTTTTTCGATCAAGCTGGGGCTTACCAAATCCAGCCCCATGTTGCCTGAGGCTATTTTTTGATCCGTGGCAGCCATGTATTCACTGTTCCTATGGAGTTGTTTGCTAATCTTCGTGAGTGGAGAGCGCGGCTTTGGGACAGAAATGGTTGGCTCTTTGGAGCTTGACGAGCCCCCGGATTCAGCAGCTCGGCTTGGTCAGGACAACCTTGGCTTCTTGGAAACATTTTTTCACATGTGGATTCACCTGGTTGGGATGATGAGGACTTTCGCAAGGGAGATAAGACAAGCAAAGCAGGACACTATCTCTTCCTATCTATGTCTCTGTTTGATCTTATCTTTACGACTATCTATAGCTTGCAAGCCACACTCTGGTGCGGTCCAAGGATGGACCTTCCAAGCTATCGAAACCAAGGTGTTAGGAGAGACTTCCTTGAAAAACGGAGCTTCGACATCACATGATTTCGGAGCTCATGTCGCTGAAATATTTGACTTCCAAACTGCGTTTTTTTCCACAGTTTAGCTGCCAGATTTCAACACTCTTGACTTCCAAATCCGCCCCTTCCTTCCCCACATTCTTTTTCCACAGGCCGTTCCAGAGCACTACAGTATTGAAAAGCAACGTTTTTGCCCCGTTGCTACCCCTTCAATTTTTTACATCTCTTATCGCTGGCAAACAGAAATGGTTGGTGGCAATGCTACTATGTCAGGAGTCAGACCTCCAAGTGTTTTGATTGACTGTGGTTATATCTGGGGTTCTTTTGATTGTGATTGCACATATTGCTTCAGATTCTGGTTACCTCCAAGAGTGCAAACCCAAGTCCCTTATTCCACGTACGACCCAGAGTCCAAAAGCAACGCCGGCTCAAGGATGATGCCGATGATCTCAAACCATCCAACATCAAAGGGCTCAATCCAATTTCACAAGTTGATTTTTGATCGCGGGTCAACATCATGTACACAAGAGGCCTTCCAGATGAAAGGTAAGAATGAAGGCTTGAATGATAGTCCCCTTGTATTGACGCTATGATATGAGAACCATTGTGGCTCAGACCTTCCAAAAGAAATGCCAAATAGCAGTTGAAAGGACAGCAAGAACATGTGAAATCCCAAAATCGACAACCTGCAAGAAGTGAGAGTCAGGCTTTGCTGTAGCCCCTTGATGATCTTTTCTGCAGCTTTTCTAGGATGGCAAGTGCAGAGAGAGAAATGCACGAAGTTCGACCAAGGAACTGGATGATCCAGAGCAAGAACTCGCACAGAGACTCGCGAAGTGGAAATCTAGATCCAGGAGGAACCGTGACAGATGTTCCTTTTGGGGTGCGAAGATGTTGTCAGAAACGACATGCATTTGTGATGGTGGGCAGCTGAATCCTGTTGGGTGCTTGCTCTCCAAATACAGAGTGGACATGTTTTCTCCAAACGCATATCCGTACGCCACCCTTTGGAACCCAAAGTGCCGATGCACCTTTTATGCAGACCGAAGTTTGGAAAAGGACAAGGGTTGTGCCAGACCAAATTGCAAGACCCGCATGTCGCCTCATCACTAAAATCACTTGGCAAATTTCATCAAATTTCAACATGGTTTCAATGTAGAGTATACGCGTGCCCAGTTGTATAGAAGATCTTGTGTGTGTTGAGATGTGGTGATACATGTAGCTGTGAAGGTGCAGGGACCTGTGCCATTGAGACACGCACTCATCCTCCAAGCGCCCGAGAGCACCTCAGCTATTGAGAGGCTTTCAGGTTACCCTCAAAGTTGAAAGGGTGGAAGAGGAAGAACGAGTAGACAGTGACATCTCAGTGATAGTTTTCCCCAGGTAGTGTCCGCATTCTTGGGCAACGCCAGCACGCCCTCCAAAACCTCTGGCCTCCATGGTGTTCCCGTTTGTTCACCCCCAGCATGGAACATGCAGGACCCAGTACTTGGCAATGTGACGGCGGTGGACTTCTGCCGCAATGTCTTCGAGACAGCGAAAAAAAACAAAATCCAAGTGGCAAACACCGACCTCAGGGTCAGGGACCCCCATTTCTATCTATGGAGGTTAGACATCACCAACGAGATATGCCGCCAAGCTTTGGATGACACGAGAAAGGAAGAGTTGTTGAAGTTGACTCCCTCCGTTAGACAGTCTTTTGATCACATTTGCAAGGCGGAATGCGAGGACCTGGTCACAACAATGGTGAATCACAAACCAGAAATTGCTGAAGCTGGAAGTTCCTACAGTGGGAGCGGCAGCTGGGATAGTGTGTGTTCAAAACTGGTGATACAAAAAGTGGAGTCCCACCTGCTGGGATGTTGTGGCGATAGCTGTGGCTGGAACGGAAAGAGCTGCGCCTTGGATACATTGGATGCACATGGACAGCAACGACAGACCTTGCGTTGGTTCTTTTTGGTTCCTATAGGAACAAGTTCTGCAAACATTTCTTTTGCCCAGCATTTCTCACGTTTCCCCTCCGCCCCAAGGTATGCTCTGGCCTTTCATGCCACCAGAGACCCGGTCATCCTGGCAAGCAGAGTGTTGCGTCGAGAAGAACATTCTGCGAGGCTCCGAGCGTGAAGCGATGTGCGAAAGCGTTCTCCAGAAGAAGACCGCCATTGCCTTCACCCAGCAAGACTTGCCTGCAAAGGACATGGGTATTGCGTCCTATGTGGGGGAAAATGAGAAGCTGGTGTGGACGGCGAAAGGCGTGTCATCCATTTTGGGCCCGCTGGGATGGGCAGTGGAAGATGATAAGGTGGACGACAGTTTTCTTCGCTGGCAACCTCTCAGTGTGCAGGAGGGCTTGGACAACGAGTATTGGAAGAAGGTGCCAGAGGAGCAGGGTCAGGTCAAGACGAAGGCTTCTTTCTTGCAAAGTTGGGCAGGAAACAGCCTGTGCAATCTAAAAACAGCAGACACCTGCACTGCTGCCATGCAAGCATGGCAGAAGCATTCATGCCTAGATGGGGAGGGATGGCATTTCCTGGCAACAGTCGATGACTGCGATCCGTGGGAAATCGATCCGAAACCCCTGCAAGTCCAGACCGCGAAAGAGTGCCTGGATCAGAGGAAGTCGCCTAAGGTGCCGGCTGTTTTTGCCTTCGCTATCAACCAAGAGAATCCAATCGACTGCTTTCTCTTCGAAGAAGTGCACCTCGAAAAGTGCACCGAGAAGGTGCTGTCCGATTTGAAGGATGATGCTCTGCTCCTTTCTGGAAACACCGAAGATTTCGACTTCGAAGACGGTTTCTTTTGGAAATTCCCGGAATGAAAGAACTTCAGGAGGGGCGGCCAAAACTTGAGTGTCGCTTTTTGACCCAACAGGTTGAGTTTCTGATTGAGTCATGCGCATCTGATTGGAAACCTTGGACTGAAGATATCTTCCACTTGAAGTAGCTGCGGTTCTCAGTACAGTTTCCCGGCTGTGGTATTCCACCCCGACCACACAAGCCTGCAGGTTGCTACTGTGAGAATGAAGACAAAGATGAAAACCCGTAAGCGCCCAAACCCCCAAGCAATTGCACTGGACTCCAAACCAAAAGAATAAAAACCACAAAAATCAAAATGATAACCGCAGAATTCCCAGCCCCCAAGCCCCGAAGTTCCTGTCGCCCCCAAATCCAAACCGTGAAAGTTGTGCGAGCAAAACAAAAAATGATGAACATTGCATTTAGTCCCCAATCAAGCCCCTGTCCTACCGCCCCATTGAAAAAGGGCGTGGTGCTAAGTGACGCAAATTGAGTGGGGCTAAGCTCTAAGTCAGCCAGAGAGGGCCAAGTGAGAGAGAGGTGTTACAAGGGAACTAATTTGCGGAAGTGGGAACTGCAGGTAGGTGGTCCTCATAGGAACATGTGTTCGACCAGAAGTCAACAGGTAGCAGGTTAGCAAAGGGTCAAATTTGGGGATCTTGAAGCGATTCCATCCGTCTCCCTTTGTCAGGTCATCGAAGGAATGGCCCAATGCAAAGCGAGACGCAAGGAAGCTCCCACGAGTGGCAAAAGATTGAGAACAGCTGCAAATTCGATTCAAATTTGTTTCACGAAATGCCCGGAATCAACCACTGACCGCGGTTGGAAAAGCATGTGCTGGGGATTGGTGTTTGATTGCCGGAATCTTTGTCACTGTCACCGTTCTTGGTTTGAAAGAATTCGTCGCGGCAGTGGCAGTGGTCCAAAGATTGGCAATCTCGAGCCCCTATAATGAACATGACCTAACGGAATCTAACCCTAGGGAAGTCGCAGCCCATCATACGATGAACAGCCCGCGCATGTGCCTTTCTCCAACGAAAATGATCTATATATAGGTCCAGGTGTTGCAGACTTGCTACGTAGATGACTGTAGATGCATTTGTTTGATATTTCCTTCGTCCTGCTGGGGCAACATGGAAATTCACCGACCGCTCCCTTCGCTTCAAACCGCGACTTCAAACAAGTTGAGCCAGGCCTTAGTGCCAGAGAGCGCCCAACTCCAGGTGTTCGCAGCGTGGGCCAGCGATTGGAATTGTTTAATGGTGATCCTTGTCTTTTGATTGAGAAATGCAGTTGCCGGCTAAAAAAACAGGTATTCACAAATCCAGGGAATATTCAGGGATTGTGTTTGAAGCTGCTACTGATTCCTGTGAGAGTTCTATATTTTGCTGATCTTGGTTCCTTTTGCTTGGCCAAGAGGCCTAAGCACTGTCCATCCAGTGGCAGTTCACTTGCAGGTACAACTACACCACGAAGTGAACATTAAAAATGCGCTGTCGGAAGTTTCCAGCAGAGGTGGCCTATAGGAAGAAGGGGTTGGTTGAATCAGGTGATGGTGATTGACATGACGAAGATGGTGATGGCAATGGTGGTGGCACTGGTAGTGACGATGATCGTGATGAAGATGAAGGTGTTTATGACGATGGATGATGCCGTTGATGAATGATGGTGTTGATATTGATAATGAAATTTGAAAACCACTATTGACCGATGAACCATGATCAACGACTCTTGCCAAATTTCAACCAACCGTGATTAATTTGCGCTACCATTCGTCAGCCACTATTCAAGGCAATCAACTATTAATGAATTACCGAACAGTAACGAGTATCAACGATTGTTCTTGAACTACGATATAAAGAGTGAATGATAAAAAAGTATCGTTGGCAGCTTGGGGGCGCAGCCTGCCGTCAAGTTGAACCTCCTGATTCCGAGTTTTCGTGGTTTGTATGGCCTGGACTTGGCTACCAGGCAAGGCAGCAGAGCGATAAAGCCGTTGGTGCCAGCCAATCGGTTGATGCTTGTGGCAATGATACGGGTAGCAGCAACAACTATCTTAGTTGGACAAGGCCGATGGTCTACTGCTTTGTCGGATGGTATAGTTAGTTGGGGTTCCCCATGAGGCAAAGATCCCAAATTGACAAACCTTGATCTACTGCTCATGGCAAGTGATGGAATGATACTCATCAGCTGGTTCCTAGAGGATACCAACAATAAGCACCAACGGGATTCAACAGGACTTGATGCGCAAAGATCAACTGGTTTGTCAGCCTTTTTGGAGGCGATGTTCCTGCGTCTGCCGCGTCTGCGCTGTGGCAGGGTCGTCGCCTTAGGGTGGCTGAGCAAGAAACGTTCGGAAATGGAATTTCATTTGGGATGATTTGGGTATGTTGATTTTTTACAATAGGTTGGGGGATTTTGCCTGCTCCTTTCGGCTACAACATGGCTGCGCCAGTTGAGGTTCGTGATCGGAATCATCCCTCTCGTCGGACTGCCCTTAAACACCTGGTTCAATAAAGGTAAGTATTTTCATTCCCAGGAAAACCTTCGTATTTCATCAGAAACGATGCTCACTACCATTGTATTCCCACCTTTCATGATTTTCTTGCTGCCGGGTATGGTTGGAGTGCAGCTATCATTGCCTGCGTTGCCCTGCGCTGGCAACTACGCCGTTGAGGCACTTGGTTCACTTCGATGTTCCCACCCAGCAGGTCTTCCAGCTGAGCCACTGGTGGCTGCTGCTCCCAGGCACCGGCGCATGGATCAGACGGGTGGAGCTTTCCAAGCTGGAAATCAAATTTTTCGGAAGCTCAGTTCGGCGGCTGGGATGGTCGGTCCCATCCGCGAAAATGGTGGCGTTGTCCTGCTGGAACGGTGGTAGATCCAGGAAGTACAGCAATTTTGCCACGTCTTTGTTCGTGGCATTGCTGCTTTGTTTGTCGTGGATGGCGCCTATTGCCCTTGAAGAGTCCTGCTGCATGAAGCACCCATGGTCATTCGTATCTCATACAGTTGTTTTTTGGTTGATGCAGTTATGCAGTGTCTTTTCATCTTGATACATTTCTTTTATGCATAGATATATTGATAGAACGATACATCATAGATCATATGATACAAACGATACAGATACAGCATGTTTACAAGCAGATTATACCCGTCTTGAGTCATGCTTGGCAGAGCTGCAGCGCCACCGCCAGCTGGAACCTGAAAGGCGAGATCTACCATTGCGTCGCTGACGATCTGGAGTTCCATGTGGCTGCTGAGGTCCGGCGTTCAGATCTGAGGGGAGGAAGGGAGAACAGCTGGGATGGCAATCTTCAAGCCATGCGGAAGTTTTGATGTTGGGAAACTTCCAGCTGTCCCGGAGTCCCCTTTTGGGAACTTTCGGGGACAGCGCCAGTGGGTTTTGCTGCTGCTTTTCTGTCATAGGTCAGATGTGATTGTGATCAAAGGACATTATAGGATCACATCATATCACATCATCCATCGCAGACATGTCGCTTTTCATGAATCAAAGAACTGTTAAGATGGAGATGGTGGGGATCACGCTTGGGTCTTCACTACTCACTCAAGATGTTGGAAACATATCCTGCAAGGATCCGGTCGGAACAGAAGGCGTCAGTTGGGATATCATTAGAATGAGAAAGGTTGCCATGATCATGCGACTAGCTACGCAACACAAGGGTGCACACAGACCCAGTTGATAACGGCATTCCTTGGGAAGAGACGGATGTCATTGTTTTGGAATCGTTCGTATGTGCGCCTTGTGTTTGATATGTCAATGTGAATAGATGCTGACAGTTCACAGCAGGTGTAATTCCCAATGTTCATTGTTTTGTTGTTTGTGCAGAACTGTATTGTGTCTTATTGCCATTGGGACTCTTGATAAATCACGATCCACTAGCCCGAAAGGTTTTGGTGATGATGTTTGTTTTTCTTATTTTGCCATGGAATTTTGAAGAATGTATTGGAAGAACCAATGTATGCAGGTTCTGGTCAAAACGCTGTCAACTTTGGGTTCTGGACAAAACGCAAGAAATGATGATCACCGTTGCTACATCTTTCCCGAGGTTTTTCAGTAGATTGCCCTTGGCAATCGAACATAGCAACGGAAGGTCGCATGGTGGATTATCTGGCCAGCTGTGTTAGATTACCAGATCCAGAAGGTATCAGATTTTAAAAGAAAGGTCAGGCCAAAGATACACGTCTCCTTTGAGTATCTGATAATTCAACTTCAATCTCAGCCGAGTGTTCATGGCCCGTGTGTTTTGCAGAGATGCCCTATGGTGATGTCCCTTTCATCTTGGGTGCCAGAATTCCAATCTACAGCCACCCGCCAGAATTCCAATCTGCAGCCACCCGCCAGAATTCCAATCTGCAGCCACCCTGCATTCCTTGCAACTGCAACCCTTGGCAATTGTGGGCTGTATCAATACATTCTCTTATTCCCAGCTATCACTGGTTGAACATGATCTCCGAATTCCCATAGTCGACCTCTACGGGATTTTTTAACACAGTTGGAATCATTTGCAAGTGTTGCTTCACCATTTGATCCATTGGGCAGTCGCCGTGGGGCAACCTGATACTGATCCATCAGCGCCCATGCAGAGACGTCTGTTGTTTCCACGTTTTGTCGACAGGAACCTGCCGTTGCGCCTTCGAGTGTCTTCTCCTTGGAAATAAGGCGGCCGTGGATTCAATGTGTTCAGTATGTCTGTCCGGCTGCGCATGTCTGCCTGTCATTGTCAAAGAACTGAAGGATTAGCTACTGTGCTGCAGCAGGATCTGGTCATTCGCTCTTGTTTTTGTGGATCAAGTGGGCTAGCCCTATGCAGCCCATGGTGCCTGAGGCTATTTTTTGATCCGTGCCAGCCATGTATTCTCTGTTCATATGGAGTTGTTTGTTAACCTTTGTGCGTGGAGAGCGCAGCTTTGGGAAGGAAATGATTGGCTCTTTGGAGCTTGAGGAGGCCCGAGATTCAGCAGCTTGGTTTGATCAGGACAACTTTGGTTTCTGTGTAAGACGCAAAATAAGTAATAACTTGAAGAATCAACATTTCACTTTCCATTTTTTCAAATTTTCAAACATGGATCATGGATTGATCTGGTTGGGATGATGAGGGCCTTCACAATCTCTGGTTGAACATTTGGGGCTGTCTGACCGAGAGTGCCATCATATCGAAGTCTTAACAACTGAGATAAGAAAAGCAAATTAAAGGTAGGACAAGGGATGCGATCCAGAATGGTTTTGATCTTTGGAGTTTCATCTTGTCGCAACGTAGATCGCACATGCTTGATGCGCCCTCGCCCCAGCAGTTAAGGATCCATGCAAGCAGTTTGGCGCCCAGAGAGTACGCACGTTCAAACTCTGGAAGACAACATGTCGCTGCCCATCAAATGTCTCACTGACAAATGCGAAGTGTCAGAAAGAGTGGGAGAATGAGTTCACCATTAACAAGAAGACGAATCCTGCGTGCCACTGTAAGGATCCTTGGCAGACATGTGGAAGTTTTCTAGGGTCTGATTTTGTATGTCTGTCGGTCGGTCTGTCTGCCGGTCGGTTTGCCTCTATGTTCGTCGCTGTTTGTCTGTCTTCTACCCATCCATGGCTCCGTTTGTCTGATCTGTGCAATCTAGCCCTCTCTGCTCTAGGAGTCTATCTTTGCGACTATATCTATAGCTTGAAAACCGTGCTCTGGTGCCAGACGTCCAAAAATGTACTTGCGCCTGCCACACAAAACCTACCACGTTATTCCATCGCGAAACCATGCGCCTGCCATTCATTTCAATGAATGTCGAATTGTTTGAACTTCAAAAAGCGTCGCGAACTCCTCATGTTTTAGCGATTTTGACTTTCAAGTGCGCTTCCCCCCACAGCCGCATACAAGTTTTGGACATTTTGACTTCCAAAAGGGCTCCGACCATTTCAGGTTCAAGGAATTTTAAAGGCAATTGACATCGAAATGTGCTTTGCGCCGCGCGCGCTTATTCCACCGTTTTAGCTTGCAAAAGTGGTCTGAAGCTGCTAGTTTGCAACACTTTTGACTTGAAATGCAGATGTGTGCTGATTTCCAGTGCTGTTTCGCCGCAGGCCAATATGCCTACCCGGTCTACCTTTTAACCATCGAGAGTCCGTCAGTATTGAAAAACACAGCTTTTTGATGCATTGTGCTCCATCACTACATGTCTTCTCTCTGGCCAACCGCAACGGTTGGCAGCGATTTCACAATGTCGGAAGTTCGAGTCCGAAACTTTCCCGGATGATTTTGATTGATAGTGACTTGATATTGATTCTTATGGAGTTTAGTTATATCTTGATTCAGATCGATTCTGATTCTGGTTACCTCCAAAAGTAGGAACCCGAGTCCCCAATTCCGATCCAAAGCGCAACCTGGCTCAAGGATGATGCCGATGATCTCAAACATGAAACATCATCAACAGTTTCGATGATGTTGGGTCACATTTTTGCCAATCCAATTTGGTGTGTGCAATTTGCTGTTTGAAATCACAGGTCTATGTACAATGTACAAAAGAGGCCTTCCAGATGATGGGTGAAGGCTTGAATGATAGTCCCCTTGCATTGACGCAATGATATGATAACCGCCGTGGCTCACAGCTTCCAAAAGAAATGCCAAATGAGGAAGTAAAAAACCTGGAGACAAGGACTTTAACTTGGGAAGGCCCCAGTTGGACCGCGCCCAGACTGCACGGTTGTGTCAGTGGTGTCGGACGTGAAAGAACGACAAGAAAAAACGATAGCAAAAAGGATAACAAAGCTTTAGGAAAGCTTGGCTTTCTAGACATTTCAAGTTTGCACTTGTTCGGGTGACATGTTTTTACACTTTGACTTTCTCAAGCCCGCCATCGTCTCTGTGCCATTTTTTCCAACTGTTTGAGTTGGTTGTGTGGGGGAGCATTACAGCGCCGCACGAAGCTTTGAATGTGCTGAGCATTCAAATCGCCATTGGCTCGTTTGGAAGCCAACTCTCAGGGAACAATTTTCGTCAGCGATAAGCACTTTCGGTCAATGCATTGGGTGCCATGCGTTTTGTGTCCACGCGCTTCGCGCGTGAACTGCATCTTGACATGCTTCACTTGGAAACATTTGCGCTTCGAAGTTTTGGCATGACTGGAAAAGGACTTGTTTCCATTTGCGTAAATGCGAGTCTTCGGATCTGTGCGAGCGAACGTTAACATCTCAGCCCAAACATATTCCACGTAGCATCAACGTGCTGAGCAAGCACGAGCGAACGTTAACATCCCAGCCCGAACATCCTCCACGTAGCATCAACTTCCTGACGCATCCTGACGCAAGTGCAAGCGAACGTCAACATCTCCACCCACCCCATCCCCATCCCCTGCGTAGCATCAACTTCCTAACGCAACCCGTGCGGGCACCCCGTCGATGACAAACGTGGCCAGAGGTCAAAATGTCTCAATTCGCCGGGGTCTTCGGGGGGGGTGAGAAAAAACAAGCGAGAGTCATGCTTGCTAACCCCTTTGATGCAGTCTTTCTAGTCATGTGACATGTGATACTATAGGGGCAAGCAAGTACCGGCAGAGGGAAATGCGCGTATATACTTGGGTGTGATCGATTATTATATATTGTTTCAAATTGATTCTGTTGTTGCTAACCTGGAAACATGCAAACCCCATCCACGCAGTTTTTCTAGAGATGTGATAGGGGATAGCAAGTTGTTAGAGGGAAATACACGAAGTTCCTTGGGCCAAGGAACTAGATGATGCAGTGGAGCTGAGACTCGCGCAGTGGAAATTTGGGTCCAAAAGGAACCGAGGTGCATGTTCGTTTTGGGGAGCGCATTTGATCCATGGGAAAGGCCAGGACAAGTGCTGGTGTCTTGGACTTCCAAAGGCCATTACGGCAGCAGTTGCGGAGCGAAAGCTGTCTGATTCTGGATGCTTGCTGGCATCGAAACATTCATTTTTTTCTCCCCACCAAATTCTGAAAGATAATCTGAAAGCCGCTCTTTGGAACAAAGGGTGCGGATGCAAACTCACTATCGTTGTCCCTCCAGACGTGGCAAAGGACAAGGGTTCTGCTAAACAGTATGTCGGTTCATTGCTGAAACTAAAAAGGTGAAGCTTGGTATCTTTCAGATTTCAACGACGAATTCATGTAGACTATGTGGGCCTAGTTGTCAAGAAGCTTTTGTGCGTTGACATGGGTTGACACATGTAGCTGGGTGGTGCCATGTACCAGTGAGGCTGGCTGAGGATGCAGGAATCCACAGTGATGGCGCTCATGCGCTAAGCGTCCCAGGGCACCTCAGCTATTGAGAGATTTTCAATCATCATCTCATTGTTTTTTCCTGGGTAGTGTCTGCATTTGAAGCCTATTCTGGGGCAATGCAAGCTCACCCTGCAAACCCTCTTCACCCCTCATGGTGTTCGCACTCAGTCAATACAATGAAAAGTACCCCGTGATGCGGCATGGCAAACTCTAAATTGGAAGGCTGTTTCTCAGGCGACCAAGATAGTTGTTTGCGCGGAACATGCAGGACCCGGTGCTTGCCAACGTGACGGCTGTGGACTTCTGCCGCAATCTCTTCGAGAACGCGCAGAAGCCCAAATGGTGGGTCAGAGCTGCCTACAACGTGTATGACTCTTATCGCCAGGAAATCTTCGGGAGCAATCTGCAGAGGAAAATAAACGGTGGGTTCAAGAAATGGAGCTTGAACATCAGCAATGACATCTGTCGCCAAGCTTTGCATGATAGAAAAAAGGACGAGTTGTTGAAGTTGACTCCCTCCGTTAGACAGTCTTTTGATCATATCTGCAAGGCAGAATGCGAGGAGCTTGTGAAAACAATGGTCAATAACACAGCATCAATTGCACAAGCTGGAAGTTACTTGGATGGGGAATGGGATCAGGTGTGTTCGAAAAGGGTCGTCCAGAGAGTGGAGTCCCACTTGCTCGGATGCTGTGGGGACAGCTGTGGCTGGAACGGAAAGAGCTGTGCCTTGGATACATTGAATGCACATGGACACCATGGATGAACGACAGACCTTGTGTAGGTCCTGTTTTAGTAGGAACAAGTTCTGCAAACATTTCTTTTGCCCAGCATTTCTCACGTTTCCCATCCGCCCCAAGGTATGCTCTGGCCTTTCATGCCACCAGAGACCCGGTCGTCCTGGCAAGCAGAATGTTGCGTCGAACAAAACATTCTGCGAGGCTCTGAGCGTGAAGCGATGTGCGAAAGCGTCCTCCCGAAGAAGACGGCCATTGCTTTCACCCAGCAAGACTTGCCTGCGAAGGACATGGGCATTGCGTCCTTTGTGGGGGAAAATGAGAAGCTGGTGTGGACAGCAAAAGGCGTGGCGTCCATTTTGGGCCCTGTGGCGTGGGCAGTGGAAGGTGAGGAGGTGGACGACAGCTTTCTTCGCTGGCAACCCCTCAGTGTGAAGGAGGGTTTGGAAAAGGAGTATTGGAAGAAGATGCCAGAGGAGCAGGATCAGGTGAAGAAGAAGATGAAGAAGAAGAAGCCTTCTTTCTTGCAAAGTTGGCAAGGAAACGACCTGTGCAATCACAAGACCACAGCGTCCTGCACTCCTGCCATGCAAGCATGGCAGCATCATGCATGCCACGATGCCAAGGGGTGGCATTTCTTGGCAAAAGAAGAAATGGACCCCGGCTGCCACCCAGACATCGCAGCTCTGGTTCCAGTCAAGACCTGGCAAGACTGCCTGAAGGAGACCGCGGCCGATGCCCCTGCCGTTTTTTCCTTTGCTGACAACAACGAAGAGCATCCCATCAACTGCTTCGTCTACAAAGAGGAGGACCTTGAGGAGTGCGCATCGGACATGAAGAAAGATGCCACGCCCCTTTTGGGAAATTCCGGAGATGTTGACTTCAATGCGCTTTTCTTTTTGAAGTTCCGGGAGCTTGAAGAATGAAGCACTTCAGGAGGGGTGCCCAAAAACTTGAGTGTCGCTTTTTGACCAAACAGGTTGAATTTCTGATTGAGTTATGAGCATCTTGTTGGACACCTTGGACTGGAGATATCTTCCACTTGAAGCGCATTACACACAGACACACATCAACTGGCAACCGTACCGCTTCTCTCATGTCCTGAATCCGGGCTGTAAGGTTTTGGGTTTGTGGTACTCCTTCCCGGCCCCGCCATGCCGTATACGTTGCTCAATCGAGAATGAAAACAAGGATGAAAGCCCGTGAAACTGTGAAACCCAAAGCCTCCAAGCAATTGCCTGGACCCCAAACCCAAAAGCAAAAAACAAACAACGAAACCCTTGATGAAAAGTCGCACGCCCATAGAATTCCGTGAAGGTCGTGCGAACAAAATCAAAAACAAGGAACATTTGTGGAACATGTAGTCCCCAACCAAGCCCTTGTCCTACCGCCCCAAGAGCCAAAGGTGTATTAAAAAAGGGCGTTTGTCAATATTGTGCTAAGTGATGCAAATTTAGTGGGGCTAAGTTCTCGTGAGTCAGAGAGGGCCAAGGGATAGAGAGTGGGGCTAAGTGATACAAATCTGCGGAAATAGACTTGAAATGTAGGTGGCCCTGATAGGAACATTTGTTCAACTAGAAGCAAGCAGGTGGCAGGCTAGCAAAGGGACAATTGCGCAGCGGGGATCCTCAAGCATGGTGCGTCACAGTTTCAAAGACTTTCTAGATGCCATCCATCACCTTTTGTCAGGTCATCGATGGTGTGTCACAATGCAGAGCGAGACGCAAGGAAGCTCAAACGAGTCAAACGGGTAGCAAAAGATTGAGAACAGCAGCGAATTCGATTCAAATTGTTTCACGAAATGGTTGAACTCGACCACTGACAGTGGAGCCGTTCCAAAAGCATGTGCTTGGGATTGATGTTTGATTGCCAGATTTTTTGTCATCGTTCTTGGGTTGCGAGAATTCGCGGTGGCCATGGCAGCGGCCACAGATTTGCAATCGCAACCCCGATACTCAACATGACCTGACCATACCCAACCCTAGGAAGTCGCCAGATTTAACAGCGAAGGCATGTGCCTTTCTCTAAGAAAAATGATTTATAGGTGTTGCGGACTTGGCATGTAGATGAATTTGTTTGATATTTCCTTCGTCCTGCGACTTTGGAATTCGCCAGCTTCTCCCGGTGCTTCAAACTATGACTTCAAACAAGTTGAGCCAGGTCTTAGTGCCAGAGGGTCCAACTATAGGTGCTCGCAGTGTGGGCAAGCGATTGGAAAGGAATGGTTCAATGGCGATCCTTGTGTTTTGATGTATAAAGATTGTACTTGTCCGCTAAAAAATAGTTATCCACAAATCCAAGGAATATTCAAGGATTGCATTTGAAGCTGCTACTGATTCCTTTGAGAGTTCTGTGTTTGGTTGATCATGGTTCCTTTTGCTTCGCCAAGAGGCCTAAACACTGTCCAGTTGCAGTTCACTTGCAGGTACAACTACACCCAGAAGTGAACGAAAACAATGCGGTCGTGGAAGTTTCCAGCGGAGGCAGCCTATAGGAAGAAAGGGTTGGTTGAGCCAAGGTGATGGTGATTGACATGACGATGATGGTGATGGCAATGGTGGTGGCACTGGTAGTGACGATGATCGTGATGAAGACGAAGGTCTTTTATGACGATGGATGATGCTGTTGATGAACGATGATGTTGATCGTGACTGATGATAGCTTTTTTTGGAAAACCACTATTGACCCCTGAACCATGACCAACGACTCTTTGCCAAATTTCAACCAACCGTGATTCATTTGTGCCGCCACTATTATAGTCAGCCACGATTGAAGGCAATCAACTATGAGTTACCGAACAGTCATGAGAATCAAGGATTGTTGATGAACCAAGATCAAAAAGGGAACGATAAACATTTTCGTTGGGAGCTTGGGGGCGCTACATGCCCTCAGGTTGAAGGTCCTGATTCAGAGCGTTCGGGCTTTGCATGGCCTGGACTTGGCTACCAGGCAGCACAGCAGAGCGATAAAGCCGTTGGTGCCAACCAGTCAGTTGATGCTTGTGGCAACGATACGGGTAGCAGCAACTACAAGGCCGATGGTCTTCTGCTTTGTCGGATGGTATAGTTAGTTGGGGTTACTCATGAGGCAAAGACCCCAAATTGACAAACCTTGATCTACTGCTCATGGCAAGTGATAGAATGATACTCAATCAGCTGTTTCCTAGAGGATACAACAGTAAGCATCAACGTGATTCAACAGGATTCAACAGGGGTTGATGCGTAACGATCAACTGGTTTGCCAGCCTTCTTGGAGGCGATGTTCCTGCATCCGGGCTGTGGCAGGGTCGTTGCCTTAGGGTGGCTGAGCAAGAAACGTTCGGAAACAAATGGGGCTTTATTTGGGATGATTTGGGTATATGAATATGTCTATTTTTTTAAGTTGGGGGATTTTGCGTGCCGGTTTCGGCGACACAATGGCTGCGCCAGTTGAGGTTCATGACAGGAATGATATGGAATTTCTTCCCCTCGGACTGCCGTTAAATGCTACCACAAAGGTAAGTCTCGTCATTGCCACTACCACCGTTGGCGATCTGTTTGCTCCAACTTGGAGTAGAGCTATCATTGCGTGCGTCGTGCATTGCCTGCAACCACGCCGTTGAGGCAGTTGGTTCACTTCGATGTTCCCAGGGGGTCCCAGCAGGTCTTCCAGCTCCACTGCTCCCAGGCATTGCCGCGCGGATCAAACTGCTTGGGGGCTCAGTTCAGCGGCTTGGATGGCCGATCGGTTGTGAGTTGCCTTGCTGCTTGGTTGGTTGGTTGGATGGCGTCCATTGCCCTTGAAGAGTCCTGTTTGCAAGTATCCCTTGTGGTCGCTCGTATGACATGTAGATGTTTTTGGTTTATTCAGAGTCTTTTGATACATTATGCGAGTATGGATAGATAGATTTGGAAGAAATAGATGTGTAAATACATCTAGATACATCACAGATCATAGATACGTGATGCTATGTGACTAGAAACCATCCAGATACAGCATGATACATTTACAAGCAGATTATACCCGTCTTGAGTCATGCTTGGCAGAGCTGCAGCGCCACCGCCAGCTGGAACCTGGAAGGCGAGATCTACGATTGCTTCGCTGGTGACGAACTGGAGTTCCACGTGGCTGCTGAGGTACGTTCAGATCTGAGAGGAGGAAGGGAGAACAGCTGGGATGGCAATCTTCAAGCCATGTGGAAGATTGGATGATAGGAAACTTCCAGCTGTCGCGGAGTCCCCTTCTGTCAACTTTCGGGCACAGCGCCAGCGGGTTTTTTGCTGCTGCTTTGCCGTCTCAGATGTGATTGCGATCAAACGACATTATAGGATCACATCATATCACATCATCATCATCCATGGCAGAGATGTCGCTGCTCATCAAAGAACTATGGGGATGGTGGGGGTCACGCGCTTGGGTGTTCACTACTCACTTGATGTTGCAAAGACATACTGCTCGGGTTCTGTAGGAGCAGAAGCCGCCAGTTGGAATATCATTTGAATGAGGAAGGTTGCGATGATCATGCTACAAACCACAAGGGTACACACAGACCCAGTTGATAGCGGTATTGGGCAGAGATTGATGTAATTTTTTTTGAATCGTTCGTATATGTGCATCTGATATTTTGAAGATGCTGACAATTCATGGCATGTGTTATTCCCATCAGCTTGTCAGTTTTATGTTGGTTGGAACAGTTTGATTGTCGTCCGTAAAGAATCATTTGTGTTTTACTGGCTTTGGGACTCTTGATAAATCGCAATCCACCAGCCCGAAATGTTAGGGTATGATATGTGTTTTCCGTATTTCGCCATTTTGACAAATATATCTGGCTTTTCAAGAAGCAGAACATCTCAGTGCTGGACAAAACCCTGTCACCTTTGCTTTCACAGTCCAGTAGTGACGGGGCTCGGGAAGTGATGTTCACCGCTGTTTACATCATCCACAAGCCGTGTCAGATTACCAGATCCAGAGGGTATCAGATCAGAAACACCAGGGCAGGCCATAGATCAATCTGAGCAGCTGATGATTCAACTTCAATCTCAGCCGAGTGTTCATGGCCCTTGTTTTGCATCTTGGGGATGCCCCATGGTGATGTCCCTTTCATCTTGGGTTTTGCCAGAATTCCAATCTTCAGACGGCCACCCTGCATTCCTTGCACCCCCTGGCATTTGTTTCATGGTCTTTCATGATCTCCTGGCTGTATCAATAGATTCTCTTATTCCCACTTATCACTAATTGAACACGATCTCCGAATTCCCATAGTCGACTTCTACTGGACTTTACCACACTTGGAATCATCTTCAAGTGTTGCCTCATCCCTAGATTCATTCGGCTGTCACTGTTGGGTCATCTGGTACTGACCTTCAATCAGAGCCCATGCAGAGATGTCTGTTGTTTCAAAACGTTTTGTCGACAGGAACTTGCCATTGCGTCTTCAAGCGTCTTCTACTTCGGAAGAAGGCAGCCTTTGATTCCATGTGTGCAGTATGTCTGCCCGGCTGTGCAGTATGTTGGCTTGTCATGGTCAAAGAACTGAAGGGTTAGCCTCTGTTAGCCATTGCGCTGCCGCAGGTTAGGGTCACTGGCTGTTGTTTTTTTGGATCAAGCGGGCAAACCAAATCCAGCCCCATGTTGCCTGAGGCTATTTTTTGATCTGTGTGAGCCATGTTTGCGCCGTTCATATGGAGTTGTTTGTTAACCTTTGTGCGTGGAGAGCGCAGCTTTGGGAAGGAAATGATTGGCTCTTTGCAGCTTGAGGAGGCCCCAGATTCAGCAGCTCGGTTTGATCAGGACAACTTTGGTTTGTTTGTAAGACGGGAAAAAAACAAACAACATTTTTTCAAACGTGGATTCACTTCGTTGGGATGATGATGGCCTTTACAATCTCTGGTTGGACGCTTGGGGCTGTTTGACCGAGAATGCCATCATATCAAAGTCTCTACATCCGAGATAAGATAAGCGAAGTAAAAGGTTAGACAAGGGATACAATGCAGAATGGTTCTGATCTTTGGAGTTTCACCTTGTTGCAACATAGATCACACATGTTTGGTGCAAGCTCGACCCAGTTGAGGATCCATGCAAGCAATTTGGTGCCCAGAGAGTACGCACGCTCAAACTCTGGAAGACGACATGCCGCTGTCCATCAAACCAGCTGACAAATGAAAAATGTCAGCAAGAGTGGGAGAATGAGTTCGCCATCAACAAGAAGACGGATCCTGCATGCTACTGTAAGGATCCTTGCCAGACTTGTGGAAGTTTTCCAAGTTGTTTTTGCGTGTTTGTCCGTCAGTCTGTCCGTCGGTCTGTCCGTCGGTCGGTCCGTCCGTCCGTCCGTCCGTCCGTCCGTCCGTCCGTCCGTCCGTCCGTCTGTCTGTCTCTATGTTCGTCACTGAAAGTCACTGTCTGTCTATCTCTACCCCTCTGTGTCTCTGTTTGTCTGATCTATGCATCTAGCTCTCTCTACTCTAGGTTTTTATCTTCACGACTATCTATAGCTTGAAAACCGCGCTCTGGTGCCAGACGTCCAAAGATCGACCTGCCAAACTATTTGAAAACAGAGACTTCCTTCAAAAATGGAACTTCGACGTCTCATTTGAAAATAGAGCTTCGGCATCATATTTGCGTCTCCGTTCCAATCGCGATTATGGAGCTCATGTCATTGAAATCTTGCGCCCGCCATGAAAAAAAGTTAAGGCGACGAAGCCCAAAGGTTAGTTAGATCCAATTTTTGCTGATTTGGTGTTTGCAGTTTTGGTGTGTGAAGTCACAGGTCAGTACTACAAAAGAGGTCTTCCGGATGATGGGTATGAATGAAGGCTTGAATGCTAGCCCCCTTGTATTGACGCAATCATATGACCCGTCTTGGCTCAGACATTCCAAAAGAAATGTCAAAATAGCAGTTGTCAAGGACAGCAAGAAGGAGCCAAATCCCAAGACCGAGAGCCAAAAACAAGAAAACTCAGTGCTTGCTAGCCATTTCAATTCAGTTTTTCAATAGGGGACCGCAACTACCCAGAGGGAAACACATGAATTTTCTTGGACTTAGGAACTGGTTGATCCAGTGGAGCAGAGACTTGCGCAGTGGAAGTTTGGGTCCGAAAGGAACCGCGACAGATGCTCGTTTTGGGGAGCGCAGTTGGGCCAGCGGAAGGGCCATGATCAGTGCTTTTGTGGTGGATTTGGATATTCGTTTGGACCGGCGAAAGAGACGCTGTCTACTGCTGGCTGCCTACTGCCATCCGCACAGTCAAGGTTTTTTCCAAACCAAAATCTGAAAGCTGGGCTTTGGAACAGAGGGTGCAGGTGCGAACTCGTTGGCAGTGTAGAAGTGGCAAAGGACAAGGGTTCTGCCGGATTAAAAAATGCAAGACCAGTAGGCCGGCTCTTGAAACTGTGAAGCTTGGTAACCTTTTCAGATTTCAACAACGATTCGATGTAGAGTATGTGGGCCTAGTTGTCAAGAAGATTTTGTGCATTGACGTGTGTTGACACATAGCTGCGCAGGCGCAGTGACATGTACAAGTGAGGCTGGCTGGAGGATACAAATGATACAGGAATCCACAGTGGAGGCAGTCATTCCCTAAGCATTGAGAGGTATTCAGGTTGAGCGGACTCAGTAGACGTAACGTCATCATCTCATTGTTGTTTTTCCCACAAGCACCTTCAATGCCATGGGTTCTCCTTTAGTTTGCTTTTGCGACTGCTGCCGTGGAGCTGGAAAGGGCCGGAAGGGAAGGGAAAGGAAGGAAAGGGAAGGGAATGTGAGTGGAGAGAGGCATGCACGACCGTGAGTGTAAGATCATTGGGGGCACTGTGTAGGTTCGGCTGATCGTTGGTGGATGCGGGGCGCTACGGATGGGCGAGAGGGAGAGAAGCGGATTTGCGACCGTGAGTTGCTTTGTCTTGGTACGTTTTGTCTTGGTACGTTTTGTTTTGGTACGTTTTGTCTTGGTGCGTTATGTTTTGGTGCGTTGTGCTTTGGTACGTTGTGTCCTGGTACGTTTTGTTTTGTTGCGTTGTGCTCTGGTACGTTTTGTTTTGGTACGCTTGCGTTTGGTACGTTTTTGTTGATGGGATCTTGCGCGGTACGTTTTTGTGCGGTAGGATCTTGTGTGGTGCGTTTCGCGTGGTGCGTTTTTGTTTGGTAGGATTTTGTGTGGTAGGTTTTTGCGTGGTGGGTTTTTTGTGTGGTAGGATTTTGTGTAGTACGTTTTTTGGGTGTTGTTTTTTGTTGCGCTGTTGGCTTTCTTGTGGGGCGGCTCTGTTGGTGATGTTGTTGTGGCAGTCATTTTCCGGTCATGATGTCGTTGCCCTGCATCCTATAGGCCCAAATGCTTTCCCTATAGGCTTTTATAAGCTTGGAAACTTCCGCCCCCGTCTCATGCGGGTACTACTTGTGCTATGGCCGTTTTACTTGTGGGTTCTCCGGGCCCACCTGGCTTTTGCCTGAGTAGCGTTTGCATTCTAAGCCAATGCAAGCTCACCCTCCGAAACCTTACTTCATAGTGTTCCCACCATTTGGCGA
Organism: Symbiodinium kawagutii; assembly: GCA_009767595.1. Lineage (NCBI taxonomy): Eukaryota > Dinophyceae > Suessiales > Symbiodiniaceae > Symbiodinium > Symbiodinium kawagutii. Next base: position 306,047 of record VSDK01009018.1, on the reverse strand, counting down.
CTCAGATAGTTGTTTCGTCAAGCCCAGCGCGGAAGATGCAGGACCCAGCGCTTGCCAATGTGACGGCTGTGGACTTCTGCAGCCATGTCTTCAAAGGCGCGAAGAAACCCAAATGGTGGGTCAGAGCTGCCTACCGGCAGTATGACATTTGGCGGGAACATGTCTTCGGCCGTGACGCGCAGAAGAACATAAATGCTGGTTTCAAGAAATGGAACTTAAGCGTTACCAACGAGACGTGTCGCAAGGCTTTGAATGACACCAGAAAGGAAGAGTTGTTGAAGTTGAGCCCCTCCGTTAGGCAGTCTTTTGAGCACATTTGCCATGCAGAATGCGAGGAGCTTGTGCAAACAATGGTCAATAACACAGCATCCATTGCGCAAGCAGGCAGTTTTTTCAAAGGGGAGGGAAGCTGGAATCGGGTGTGTTCAAAGATGGTTGTCCAGAGAGTGGAATCCCACCTGCTTGGATGTTGTGGCAACAGCTGTGGCTGGAACGGGAAAAGTTGTGCCTTGGATACGTTGAATGCGCATGGACAACATGGATGAAAGAGAGACCTCGGGTCCTTTTCATGGTAGTTCGTAGGATCAGATTCTGCACAACGTGGATGAACGATGGACCTTGCGTTGTTTTTTTGTTCTTAGTTCTTAGGAACAAGTTCTGCAAATTTCTGCAAACATTTTTCAGGCCCAGCATGAATCACGTTTCCCTTCCGCCCCAAGGTATGCTTTGGCCCTTCATGCCTCCGGAGACCAGGTCGTCCTGGCAAGCAGAATGTTGCGTGGAACAAAACATTCTGCAAGGCTCCGAGCGTGAAGCGATGTGCGAAAGCGTCCTCCCGAAGAAGACGGCCATTGCTTTCACCCGGCAAGACTTGCCTGCGAAGGACATGGGCATTGCTTCCTACGTAGGCGAAAATGAGAGGCTGGGGTGGACGGCAAAAGGCGTGGCATCCATTTTGGGCCCGCTGGCATGGGCAGTGGAAGACCAGCAGGTGGACGACACCTTTCTTCGCTGGCAACCTCTCAGCGTAGAGGAAGGTTTGGAAAAGGAGTATTGGAAGAAGGTGCCGGAGGAGCAGGATCAAGTGAAGAAGAAGAAGACGAAGAAGAAGCCTTCTTTCTTGCAAAGTTGGCAAGGAAACAACCTGTGCAATCAAAAGACCACAGCTTCCTGCACTCCTGCCATGCAAGCATGGCGGCAACATGCATGCCAAGATGCGAAGGGATCCCATTTCTTGGCACCAGGAAACATTGACGATGCCTGCCACCCGCAATATGTCGACTTCGTTCCAGTCAAGACCTGGCAAGACTGCCTGAAGAAGACAGCGGCCAATGCGCCTGCTGTTTTTGCCTTTGCTGACGACAACAAAGAGAATCCCATCAAATGCTTCATCTTCAAGGAGGACCTAGAGGATTGTCCGACGGAGATGCAGGAACATGCTGAGCCCCTTTCAAACTCCGCAGATGTTGACTTCAAAGAACTTTTCTTTTTGAAGTTCCGGGAGCTTGAAGAATGAAAGAACTTCAGGAGGGGCGCCCAAAACTTGAGTGTCGCTTTTTGACCGAACAGTTTGACTTTCTAATTGAGTCACGAGCATTTTGTTGGACACCTTGGACTGAAGATATCTTCCACTTGAAGTAGCTGCGGCTCTTCAAAAGCGCACCACTTGGCAATCACACCAGTTCTCTCATGTCCTGTAGGTAGGGTTTCCCGGCTGCGGTTTTCCGCTGCCGACCACGCAACCCTGCAGGTTGCCGATGTGAGAATGACAGCGAAGATGAAAACCCCAAACCCAAACCGTGAAGGTAACGATTCTGTAAGGATCTGCAAGGCATTTAGTCCCCAACCAAACCCTTGCCCTGCCAGAAGCCAAGAGGTAGCAGGTTAGCAAAGGGTCAATTTTGGGGATCCTTAAGTGATACCATCCATCTCCTTCTGTCAGGTCATCGAGGGAATGGCCCACTGCAAAGCGAGACAAAGGGAATCTCCCACGAGTACCGAAAGTTTGAGAACAGCAGCGAACGATTCAAATTGTTTCACGAAATGGTTGAAATCGACCACTGACCGTGGAGCCGTTCCAAAAGCATGTACTGGGGATTGGTGTTTGATTGCGAGAAGTTTTGCCACAGTTCTTGGATTGGGAGAAGCCGTGGCAATCGCGCGCCTCTATACTGAACGTGACCATACATGACGTAACCATATCTAACCTTAAGTCAGTCCCAGCTCATCATACAATGAACAGCGCATGTTTGTGCCTTTCTCCAGCAAAAACGGTGGATGTGTTGCAGACTTGGCATGTAGATGACTCCATGTAGATGCATGCGTTTGGTATTTCCTTCGTCCTGCAACTTGGGAATTCGTCAACTTCTCCCCTTGATTCAAACTGCAACTTCAAGTTGAGCCAGGTCCTAGTGCCAGGGCGGTGTCCAACTACAGGTGCTCGCAGCACGTGCCGGCCGTTGGAAAGGAACGGTGTAATGGTGATCCTTGCGTCTTGGTTAGTCAATAACATGAACATGTCAATTGCGAAAATCGGTGTTTCCCTTTAAAGGATATAGCTCTGCAGCATGGCACGTTGGATGCACGTTGGTTTCGGTTTTTGGTTTTGTGGTTCCTACGCTTAAACGTGCGAAACGTGGTGCATGTTATCAATGAACCTGGAAATGCAGGGTTCCCTCAACTCAGTTTCTAAGGAGGGTGCAAGATACGAAGTTGTGGAATTCTCAGGGAATACTCCCCAAAAACAGGGGCGCCATGCCAAACGTTTGCTTTCATTTGGAGATGATCACATGGCATCCCATGTTCTTAGCTCAACGGTGTGCGCAAGCAAGGTGTTGAGATTTGATTGATTCATCATGGATCATTGCTCGTCAGATCCCTTCAGATCTCTTCAGATGATGAAGATCAAATTGTGCCATTAGCTATGCTTGGTGTATAGTGTATTGTTGGTCTGCTATTCTTCGCTGTGCATCATGGTGCCAGAAACTCATGGGATGGTTGGATGCACGGGGTGGTTGGATGAAAAGTGACCATTTCGGCAACGAAGAGTCCGTCTGCCACATGTTTGTGGAGCCACAACTTCTACAAGGAGTTATTACCAATTTGTAGAAGTTGTTGGTTTATTCTTGCTCTTAGGATTGGTAAGAATGACTTCCCCGAGCATCATCAGCAACGAGACATCTTCTGGAAAACTTGATGGTGCTATGAATTTGAACCAGAAAATCAATGAACCCTCGACAATGTCAAGTTCAACAATGGTTCCCAAAAACAATGGTTCCCAAACTCGACGGTTCCACCATTGTTGGTCAAAATGTTTGTTCAATATCTTATATCTTCAAGTTTCCACCATTGTTGGTCAACAATGTCCGTTCAACATCGTCAAGTTCAACAATGGTTCCCAAGTTTTTCCATGAACAGAAAAAGCTTGACGATGACAAGACTTTGGGAACCTGTCACTGGTCCGGATGCTTTACTGTCAATGGAAGAAGTGGTGCTTTCCACCAAGCCCGGCGCCCAGGAGACCCATGGAAGGCAAGTGGTTGGCAACAGGTTAGGGCCAGTGGCCACTGATTACACCGGGACGGTGGTAGGTTGACACTGGCCCCGACCGGTCAGGGTCAGTGGTTGTAGGATTGAACCACCGATGACGGGCTGGTTGTGAATGCCTGTTCCACTCTTGATTGGCTGTTGGCTCACGGAACCACATCGGTTGGGCTTTGTTTATACCGAGAGACAGTTGTTGGCCACCCCGGAGGGACAATGCAGGGAATTCCGATGCTCGTTGGTGAGTTTGGCGATTCTCAATGATGATCGGATTGCTACCGACAACAAACATTCGTCAACAGCGACCTAAGTAGTGTTCTAAAATAGATTGAAATAGTGCTGTTCAATCTTTGATACTACAACCAAACAAGTACCAGTGATAAGCTAACAAGCATTCAGAATAATCAGTCATCTAATCGGTGCAAATCATCTCCAGAACTCCAAGCAACAGCAACCTGAGCTGCGAGCCATCTGACGCTGCCAGGGAGACTCACCAGCAACTGCTGCATCAGGCGCGGTCCTCAGATGTCCACTCTTTGTGCAGCAGGGGCACAGGGACAGCAAGCAACGATCATGAAGAAGTTTTACTGTTCACCATTCACCATCATTCTTAAGCATAGCCTGTTATCAATGTTATTGGCCATCATAAAACAAACCATGAAACATGGTTGCCATGAATGGATGCCAGTGATGATAGCCATCGATCATTGTTGCCAGTCACGAATTCATCAAACCAACTATACCCTTGACCATTTCATTGGCCATCATTACGAACCATTTCATTGCTTCCAGTCACGAATTCATCAACCAACCATCAACCAAGCCTTCACCACCAAGCAGCCGCCTTTCGCCCGCGGCTCAAGTTGCGTGGTGACGCTACCGCTGCGGAGCGGGGCACGTCCAACGATGACGACTGGGGAACCCTGCCGCTGGCGGCTGGACATCAGCGTCCGGAGCTCGCTATCGATGACCTTCAGCGGCTTGGAGAAGAAATCCAGAAATCCAAAGAGATTTATTGATGGTGACCAAAGGAAATGGAGAGAATCATGTTTGTTAAGATTTATAGTTTCTGATGTTGGTTAAGATTGATTTGAACATTTCAATCCATGTTTCTGTTTAAGATTTCATGGTTTATTCGGAATCTTTCCATAATTTTTTTGATTTGTTTGTTGCTATTTTGTTTCCATCATTCTGAATCATTCTGTTATCGCCAACCACTCAGTCGCAGTTGACAGTCTCAGCCCAGGTTGAGCAGCATTGGTTCCTTTGTGACTGCGGCCTCTTGCAGTTGTGGGCCTCCAGAGGATGCCAGTGATGACGCCTTGATCAATCTCAAGGAGTGGAACTGCCGACGCATCACCGAGGCCGGGGAGAACTACACCCGATTAGCACAGCTCTATGGCCAGAAGGTGAACTCGTTGTGGGAAGTGCGACTGAAATCGGCCCGTCTCATGTGTGAACAGGCCACGAATAGCAGTGATCTCACTCAACGAGCAGCACTCGCATGTTGTGCCTGGGGCGATGTGTTGATGCAGCACCGGGAATGTTGCAATGTGGCAGGCCCACCTTACTGTGTGAATCCGCCCAAATCCAAAATGGGTCATGCCTTGCCTTTGATCATTGTCCTCGTGGTGGCCTTTATGGTCCCAGCCTTGGCCAAGTGTTGCCGTTGCGAAGGCTGCTGCCGCAACTGCTGCAGAAACTCCTTCTTCGCTCCCCGTCTCATGCACGTGGAATCAGTTGAGGATGGTGCACCTGAGACCGGTCATGCGGTTCCAAGGAACAATGATGCAGTGACGCTGCAACAGAAGCTGGAGAACATTTGGGACAAACGTTCCTTGAAGACCCTGGAAAATGCAGATCTTTGGAAAAATCTTTCAGTGAAATGCTTTGTTGACATGCAGGTGGCCTTTGACTTTCAGCTGGATTCTGTGCAGAACCAGTACGAACATTTTCTTTCGCTTTGGCGAAGCCATGTCTCCGTGTATTGCGACCGCAAGCAGAACGAGATTCGGGTTTGGGACGAGAGGCACCTGCTCCCCAACGCATTGGCGGAGCCGCTCAACTTCACTGGAGCTGGCCAGTCACCATCTCCTGGGCGGGCGGTTGAGCATTTACCACCCAGCGCATTGGAAATCATCAGATGTTTAAGGGTAGTGATGCCTATAACACCTGAAGTTTTGAAGCTATACTAATCATGAACATGAAAAAAATAGTCAATACTTGCTTCACCCGTTTCGGAGCCATCATGCTTACCAGTACAAACCACTGGGAACCATGATCAGACCATCACGGACGTCCAGCATAAGCATCATTCCCAAGCAGTAGTCATGAACTTCATGGCTGATTTCCCTGACACTGAATCATCCATGACTACTATTCATCCTTGCACTTTGTGCACATGTGAGCTGCGAGATGGGAGGTTTACCCATGAGGCTTGGATGTGTTTGGCACCTCAAGACACGGCCCACAGAGACGGCCGAACGTTTGACTTCCCTTGGGCTTTGAGGATATTAGGAAATCTACCGATAGCATCCAGACATATCCACACCGTGAAAGGCTAAGCTTTTGGTATGTTCAAGACTTCCACTGATACCATTGAAACCATTGAAACCTGGCTTTCTTGTACAAATATCCTGTGCCCAATCCATCCCAATCCCCTCAGCTCACCTCGCTGATTGCAGTCCGCCCCAAGGCACCCTCAAGTTTCTGTACTTGCGATTCCCTCTCCTTGACCATAATGGCCCTGTGGTAAACTAAGGGGCAAGCTGGGAAACCCACGCCACTTGTACTTTACCTATTCAGAATGGTGGTTTCCAGCTCGCCAGATTGGTTTGCCAGAAGCTAGCCAACAGTTTTGAACCAGCCATCGTTACCCATCACTGACCATGGCCAATGAAATTCACCATTTCCTGTCACCAACGAAGAATCACCCCTCCCAGTGTTCTCATCGAGGCTCCGCAACGACTTGTTGCAGAGCTTCCGGGTGTGGCGGAAGCAGTTCCGAGCAGCTCGAAAGGACCCCGTGAAACGCTATGAGTGGTGTAGCAATCCTGAAGGAGGCCGATACCTGGAGGAGGTGGCGATGTTTCTGCTGGTTTGGGGAGAAGCAGCGAACCTGCGTTTTATGCCGGAAGTGTTATATTTCATCACCCATATCATGCTGGAAACTGAAGAGCCTGCGGAGCATTTTCAAAGAGGTGACAAAGCAGCGATCGTACGCAATGCTGATGCGGGACCCACGGGCAGCAGCCATGCCTTTTTGGTGGACATCGTGCGGCCCATCTACAAGGTGGTCTTTGATGAGCACTATCAGGCGCCCTTCAAAATGAAGGACGGTTTCGATCGCTACTTGCCCCCAGACGCTGCCAATTATGACGACTGGAACGAACTCTTTCAGGACGCTCCTGTGCTGCTGTGTCGTCGTTTCGTTGTCATTTTCGCGGTGGTTTTACGTGAGAGAAAGGCCAAACTCTCCGCATTTAACTTTTTTAGCTGGCTGGAATTTGATCAGGAAATAGTGCTGGGGCCTGTAAAACGATATAGCGAACTCCCAAAAACGACAACCTAAGATAACTTAAGAGATTCAACCCTTTGAAATTCTCTTTTTTTAATACCCAGGGGTTTGGAACGACAAGCAACGTCGTTGCCTTTGCTCCTGGCTTTCCCTGTGAGGATTTTGATCGACTCATCGCAAAGATCGATGCAGTCCAACCGATTGACATTGACGTGGCAACATTGCCATTGCCAGCAGAGTTACGGGAGAGACGGACCCCAGCGGATCACGTCGAACTGACCTATCAGTGGTTGAGGCGAATACCTTGGGGAAACTTCCTGAAGAATGTGAAGACCCATCGCGAGTTGCACTCGTGGTGGGGAGTCTGGGCAGGTGGGAAACCCAGGGTCAGGGTATGTCAGGGTCAGCTGGCGCACCAGGTAGCTGGGCTGGTGATTCACCAGCTCTTAAAATGGCAGTTGTTTCTTAAGAGCTGGGGGTTCTCCAGTTGCCTTTTCTGAAACATTTTGGATACCAATGATTTTGGATACCACAGATTCTTTCCGATAAACTTTGGATACCCAATGATATATCATGATGTCATGTCCAGAGCAGCACTTTGTTGGCAGGTACACATCGAATTTGGTTTCTACATGCGCTGCTCTTCTTTCTGACCATGTGGTTGGTTTCCTCTTCGAGCTTGGAGTCAGCCTCTGAATCCAAAGGCGGGAAAGGATCACATGGGGAAGTCATGGGAAGCCAAGGAGTGTTTGGGAACATGTTGTAACATAGATTTTGGATCAGTGTTCAACCCAGTCATCCACGATGCTACCCACAGGTAATGCTATCTATCTATCTATCTATCTATCTCCCTATCTGTCTGTTTGTCCGTCTGTCCGTCCGTCCGTCCCTCCCTCCGTCCCTCCATCCCTCCATCCATCCGTCCGTCCATCCATCCATCCATCCATCCATCCATCCATCCATCCATCCATCCGTTTGTTTTGTCTTATCTTGTCTCATCTTATTGGTGTCTTACTTTATCCCATCTATTTATCGATCTAACCCTATGCATCTGTTTGTCTGTCTGTCCGTCTGTCTGTGAATCTATGTCTGTACCTCTGTGTCTACATAATATCATGTCATACATTTTAAAGCACCGTCTTGGATTGTATTGTATTGTATGGTATGATGGGGTGTTGTACGGCATGCATGTATGCAATGTATGTAGTTCGTCTGATCCGGTGAATGGGGAGAGGCTCCAAAAACCCAGTTACATCAGCCCGCAGGAAGCAAGCAAGCAAGCAAATAAGCAGGAAGGAAGGAAGGAAAGAAGGAAGAAATGCATGTGCTGGTTTTCATGTATGATGTAATGAGGGTATTCGCTTCTCATGTACTGGGAGTAGTACCGGATGGATTTTATCCACTGCAGCGTCTTGATTTGATGTATGACCAGATGAATGCATTACCAACTGTCCGCGACTGCGGGTAAACCTGCAATTTCGTCTTACATGTAATATAGCATAACTATTGTGATGTAGGCTTAATGACATGTGGTAACATCCACAGAAGTGAGCACATACTCATGTAATGTTTTGCTTCAAAATAAGGTCGTGCAATGTCATATCATGTGTTGCACTCTGAAGTGATGACATTTAAATTGCGGCGTTGTCATGCCATGTTGTAGTGAAATTATGCAATGTCCTGGGATGTCATCTAATGCCGTGTGCAGCAGTGTAGTGCAATGTTTTGCAATGCAGTCTGATGTGCTGCAATGCAGTGCAATGACTAATGCTGACTGAAGATGCAATATAGTGCCATGCAACCACCGTATGTATGAATGTATGGAATGTTTGGAGTGCTCTGGCCAGACATGATACCATATTGGATGGTGTTGCATGCAAAGGAAAACCATGGCAACAAGGTATGATCGAAACCATGTTAGAGACTGGAAAGAAAACTTGTCACTAATACTGCTCTATAAACTACGAAATTTCAACTTTGGCCTGCAAACCCTTGGCGACAAATCGCCCGGAAAGCTACCGATGAACCATCTTAGCAGCTTGCAAACAAAGAATGCGCAACCTCAATCTGCCAGAAGCAGCAGTGCTATTTCAAAACCCAAACTTGTATCCATAGAACCTGGTTTTGTTGTCCTTGACCTCCCTTGCTTTGCCTCACGAGGTTGATAGCGCTTTCAACGTAAGAACTTTGATAAGGCTACCCACGGTATCAATGCCAACCTTTGTTGCAATTTGTATTTTCATGCATCGTGCAAGATCGGAACGTAGAAACCCTTCCCCAATTCGGGATCATCACCACTGTTAATCGACGTTTTCGGCAGAACAAGCAGCATGACGTTCATGCAATGTATAAACACTTAAAGCATTCCGATTGATGTCAGAATTGAATCTAAAATAGTTTCATGCATTTTAACTGAGTGCATTTAATCCTAAATAATTTTCTGCATCTACACCTTATTTTGAAGCATACAAATAGTTGCCCACACAATGCTTATTTTTATCACATTTCTGAGATAAACCTGGATGATTTGGAGGTACCCCCAGCCATATTTCTGCTTGTAGCTTTCTTTTTTGCGACCAAAAATCTGTTCAAAATCTAGCAGTTCAGTTTCACAAAAAAAATCTAGCAGTTTCAGATTTTTTCACAAAAATCTAGCAGTTTCATCCAGTTTCAGATTTTCCCCAGGCATTTCCTGCCTGCTCCAAGCTGCCAGGAGGTTGGTCCGTCCTGTTGGGCGGCAACTCCCCGATGGTTTGCCTCAGCTTCATCGGGCTCCTGGTGCCCATCCACCTGCTGCTGTGCGTGGCCTCGTCGTTGTTCACCACGGGGGTGGCGCTGTGGAAGCCGTGCCGGGCCAGGAAGGTCCTGTTGTACATCTGTCAGGTGCCAGGGTGGGCCAGGGTGGGCCATCGTGGCACCTTCGACTGACTGGCCATGGCAAACATTATCGAAGGAATGTTTGGTTTGGGTGGTATGGGTGGGCTGGTTTGGGTTGGTTTGGTTGGTTTGGTTGGTTTGGTTGGTTTGGTTGGTTTGGTTGGTTGGGTTGGTTTGGTTGGTTGGGTTGGTTTGGTTGGTTTGGTTTGTTGGTTCATTGCTTGTTTGTTTGGTTGGTTGGTTATTTGTTGACCTTGTTAGCGACAGGGTAGCGCTTCAGGTGTTGTTCGCCATGGTTGTGGTTGCCACCTTCATCTGGGTGAGATGGCTGGATGCCCATGACTCACCGGACTTGGATATCGCGTTGGCGCTCCACTTCTTGGTGAGTTGCCTGGGAGTGTTCTACATCTTGGAGCAGCCCTTCCAAAACGGCGACAAGTTGCGCTACCCCACTGGAGCTACCTGCGACATAGATCTCCTGCGCAACAAGTTGATTCGGTGGATGTTCTGGCTCGGTGTGTTGGCCTTCAAGTTCTGGTTTGGCAAAGGCGGGCGCTGCATCCTGGGTGTGAAGATCTCAGCATATCTCAGCTATTGGTGTGGTTTGATTCTAACAAGAGGAGCTTAAGACACAGTTGTTGGGGTAGCTTTAGGGTCCAAAGATGACCTGTCTGGACTCGGGATCAGATTTCAATCGGATCGTCATCGCATGAGTGACTAATCAGAAGCTCATGGAACAATCATAGTCGCTCATGGCACTGCACAGTTATTATGGCTGGGATCCGGGCTTAGCTTAGCTGTTGTGTGTTTTTGTGCCCCGAATATCAGCGGTTTGGGTGTCACCAGTTGCCGAGATTCTTGCAATGACTTTGCTCAGAGTTTGTTCAGGTGCTTTTCTTAGGATTTGTCTAGAAATGGTTTGGGTGGTTGTGAAGTATTTATTTTCATGGTTGGTTGTTTTTTCTGAGTGTTTCGTGTCCGGGATTGTTTAGAACTTGTTCGTTCAGTGTGTCAGCTGTTTTTTCAGCGTGTGTGTTTTGTCCACGGATTTGTGAAGTTCCCGAGAGCGCCTTCATGTATTGTTGCCTAAGATTCTAGCGTAGGATGGTTTTATTCCTATCAACGGTGAATATGAGATGATTTGGTATAAACAGTCATATTTTGGTCGGCTTTTTTTCAGTCGTATTTGGTGGTTTCTCAAGTTATAGGGGACTCCAAAAGCATCTAAATATCATCTAATATTCACCATTAGTAATAAAACCATCCATTTTGAGGACTCCAAGAAACCTTCATTTGATCCTATCTATAAACACGTACAGTAACTTGATGATTCTTTTTGCAACCTGTAAGGAAACCAGATCTTTTCTTGTTGGTTATAGTCATGTAACCCCTAATGGAACCCAAATTTGTAACCCAAATTGAAACTGCTAAACACCTGTAGATCAACCTAGTAGAAACACGGGATCCATGGGATCTGCTGCAACGGTCTCCATGGGATCCACCCGGGATCCACACGTGACGTGTCTCCTCTCGGTGATCGCTGGAGGCAGCATCCAGGCGATCTACGCTGCCACCCGAGATCTCCCCATTTCGCGGCCGGGGAAGGAGACCTTGGAGGAGATCCCCACCTTTGCCTTCGGCCCCAACTGGGACAAGGACACCGCTGGTGGGTGAGCAACCAACCAACAATGAGGTATAATAACCAACAATAGTAGGGAAAACAATGGTTGATAGTGGAGTTTTTGACCCATAGCTAGAGCAGAATCCCAACAGGTTCTCCGATTCAAGGGGCACGAGAGACTTTGAATATGACTCTCGTTGAACTGTGGCTGGAAGCGACAAATCATAGCTATCCCCGATCAGATAGGTGCCTGCCCTTTTTTTCATTCTTGAGTGACTGGTTGGATAAACTTCGGACCATGCTGCATGAAAAGAATGAGTGCAATGAGTGTGGGAATCTGTGCGATCAGAAATCCACACTTGCCAACCTCAAATGTCGATCCTTTGAGCCACGAGGGAGCACCTCAGGACATGATGGAGTGGGTGGCTCTTTGGGGTACCGGTTTCATGTGCTACGTGGCGGATACGCAGTACTGGTTCGTGCTGGGCTGCGGTCTGCTGGGATGCATCCTTGCTTTGTTGCAGCGCGGCAGTGATCTTGGTGGCAGCTTGTGGGCTTTTGTCAGCTGGCTGCATGGCGGGGGCGTCTCACAGCAAACAGAAGTCCACTCCTGGGGATTTCTCACGTTATAGGGCCCCCAAGTCATCCAATGTTAATCAATTCTAGTCCAATAGAAATAAACTACCGTATAGCGCAATATGCACGTCAGACACCAAAACCGGAAGGTTTCCATTGCGGTATACCAGCTCCTGGCAATCCAAGATAGCTGGAGAATTACCGTCTGCCCAAGGATATCTATTGCCAAGGTTCAGATCAGACGGCATCACAGTAGCAAACCTGGCGCGCCCAGTGCTAGGCTGACTCGATCAGTTGAATTTCGCGTGCTGTGCCTATCGAGTGCGAGATTGCGCAAATGTGTCATCTCAATGTGTCAATTAAATGGCTGTCATTAGAATTGGGCTATTGCCAATTCAGTGATTAGAATGTCACTGAGGGCCATTGGGGCGATGCGAAGTGCTGTGTTCGTTTGCAGCGATGACAGGTGCGAGTTGTAAGACGTGGCGATGTGCGGAGTGTCAAAGAGATCTTGGAGAGATGTTTTACAGAGATGTCTTGCTGTGCGCAACTTGGACTTGTAGCAGCACCTTGTGCATCGTGGCAGGTGCCACGTTTTGTGTATACAGATATCGCAGTCAACAGCGGTATGCAGCCTACACCGCCAGTGAATCTCCAGTTGCAGGATCAGTGGCGCATCGGGTGACTGAGAGAGGGAGACCTAAGATGCCAGCGGCAGGTGCGAAACCCTGAGGAGCAGAAGGTGATGCCAGGTGCATCCAAAAGAATTAACAGATTGGTGAGTTCGCAGACAGACAAAAAAGATCAGCCCAGCGCCTTTGGCACGCAGATAAGTTGATAAACAGAAACAACAAGAAGTAGACAAAGAATCTGAAATCCGAGACAAGACCAAAAGGTATAAGGTAAAAGTCAAGTAAGATGGAAGGATGGAAGGATTAAAGGATGAAAGGATGGAAGGAAGGATGGAAGGAAAGATGGAAGGAAGGATGGAAGGATGGAAGGATGGAAGGAAAGAAGGAAGGACGGAAGGATGGAAGGAAGGACGGAAGGATGGAAGGATGGAAGGACGGAAGGATGGAAGGAAGGATGGAAGGAAGGATGGAAGGATGGAAGGATGGAAGGAAGGATGGACGGAAGGACGGAAGGACGGAAGGATGGAAGGAAGGATGGAAGGATGGAAGGATGGAAGGATGGAAGGAAGGAAGGAAGGAAGGAAGGATGGAAGGAAGGAAGGAAGGATGGAAGGATGGAAGGATGGAAGGATGGAAGGATGGAAGGATGGAAGGAAGGATGGAAGGAAGGATGGAAGGAAGGATGGATGGAAGGAAGGATGGATGGATGGATGGGTTGTAGATTCGCAAGTATGCCATCAGAAATATCACTAGATGGGGCACAACAGGACTGAATACATTCCCACACAAACGCACACAAGTTTCTGCAGAGGGTTTGCATACGTTTGAACGATGCGAAGCAAGCACACTTTCAGTCGGAGTCCCTTCGAAACTTCTACCCTGCCTGGTCCGGGTACTGGAGATGGTCATGCTTTAAGCAATGCCTTACTGGCTGATCTAGAGGCTTTATCAGAAGCTGATCAAAGTCTCAAGACCCCTAGGGGGGTTAGCCGGTTAGACAGAATTAATCATGAATGACACCACTGAGTGATTCGCGAAAGGAGTCTCCTTTTGGGAAATGTCATCCTGGATGACACTGTTCGCAGTCACCAGGTCTGTGAGGATGCCATTTGGGCGATCCGAAATCGCTTCAAAGAGAAGGTGATTTCGGTGGCGCACGAAGTGCCAGGACCACTGCACGGCCTGAGTACAGATGGGCCCGACATGTGGTTCCGCCTGGTTTGGGACCGCAACTTGGGCGTGATCTTCATTCAGAGTGGGAGTAGTTCACACTTTTGCTAGGGCTCATCATGGTTTCTCAAAATAGGGAACCACACAAATGGTTGGATCACTGGGGGTGCCTCTTTTTTGAGAAACCCTCACTAGTCATGGTGAATCATTGTGAATCCGGGTCATGGTCCACAGCCGAATTTTTGTCGATCGATGCCGAACAACTCCAAATCAGGAGTTTAGGGAAACACACCAGCTCCAAACCATGCAAGGGATCTGTCTCCCATACCTTTTGGATTCGTCTTGGCAGTTATTCTCTCCTGTTGTGTGTTGGCCGATAGGGGCTCCCGCGCGATCCCCAAACGGTACACTTTTGAGTTTGGCAAATCTCAGAGGCGGGCAGGCTTGTCTTTCACTCCAAGTGCCCTGTCTTTAAGGAATCATTGACTTCATGGTGTGCGAGGATAAGTTGAAATCTGGCGATGCTGGCAAATTCAAGTACAATAACAGGCGTGCAGCGGATTGCTCCTCAGACTTGTGCTCCAAGCCACTGACTCACTATCTCCGCGATCTTGACGGTGGTGTCCAAGGGTGGACTACAAAAACGTGGAAGATGTCCCAAGCGAGTTGCTTCCAACGATGCTTCGATCCATCATTCGATGGTTGCCGAGATGATCATTGGCCAAGGAACCAGGAGGTACTTGGGTGTCGAAATCTTTGAGCCGTGGCAAAAAGCTGGATTACTCGTAGGTTTTTATGATCCCTAAAATACGGTTTAGCCAATCATTAAAGTAGGTTAGCCAACCATTGCAGTAGGTTAGCCAACCATTCCAGTAGGTTCTGAATGGTTCTGACAGGAGGTTAACCAACGTCAGTAGGACGTTGCTAGCTGACAGTACGTCAGCAGCCCTGGCAGGGCTATCTCAGTGGTTGGATCATCACGGCGCAATGAACCCAATAGTGGTTTAAAGTCATATCATTGACGCTATTCCTTGATCAAAATGGTTAATAGTGGTTAATAGTGAAGCGATGGTTGTTGGAACCCCAGGGTGATGTTTAGGAAGCGTAGGCAACAACCAGCAACAATAGTGATTAGTAGGTCTTAGTAATTACGAAAGCCAGCCGGCAGGCTAGGCTGGAGGATCTGTATAAGCGAAGCTATCTTGGGGGGTGTGGGGGGGGAGGGGGTCGCCTGTGGGCTTCTACT
>VSDK01009018.1:224281-290493 GCA_009767595.1 Symbiodinium kawagutii | reverse complement strand
AGGGTTTTGACCACGTTTTGTGCAAAAATTGTCGGTATTTACAGCGTTTTTTGAACGCAACGATGCAAAAACGTGGTAAATATCAGGGTTTTGACAACGTTTTGTGCAAAAACTGTCGGTATTTACAGCGTTTTTTGAATGCAACCATGCAAAAACGTGGTAAATATCAGGGTTTTAACCACGTTTTGAACGCAACGATGCAAACGCGTGGTAAATACCAGCATCTGCGAGGCTCTTTACGTCTCCGGTTTAAGAACATGGTCGCATTTGTTGTTGCTGTGGCTGCATTGTTTCATCCATTTGGGTTCGGTTTTTGTGCCCGGAAAAAAGGAACCCACATTCAAGGTTGTATTGTTTGGGGTTAGCAGCATGCACTATCAGATGTTCTCTTGCGTTTGTAGTTTGGGGATGCATTTGTTTTGGTAGCAGCTGTCGTTTTTGGTGCTGAAATTTGTTGGGAAGCTAGATGCTGTTAAAATCTGTTGGCAAAAATTTCTTGTCGGAAACAGTGGGTCAGAAAGGCAAGCGAAGAATCTTGCGTAAAATAGCTCAGGTTGTATGGTTAAAGGTTGTATGGTTTGAGAAGAGGAGATTAGAGGAGCCGAGATTAGAGGAAATTAGAGGAGATTAGAGGAGATGAGATTAGTTTTTTTAAGCTAGCGGCATGCGGCGGAGATTAGAGGAGATGAGATTAGAGGAGATTAGAGGAGATGAGAGGAAATTAGAGGAGATGAGAGGAGATGAGATTAGAGGAGCTTAGAGGAGATGAGATTAGAGGAGATTACAGGAGATGAGATTACGTCTCCGGTTTAAGAACGTGGTTGCATTTGTTGTTGCTGTGGCTGCATTGTTTCATCCCTTTGGGTTCGGTTTTTGTGCCCGGAAAAAAGGAACCCACATTCAAGGTTGTATTGTTTGGGGTTAGCAGCATGCACTATCAGATGTTCTCTTGCGTTTGTAGTTTGGGGATGCATTTGTTTTGGTAGCAGCTGTCGTTTTTGGTGCTGAAATTTGTTGGGAAGCTAGATGCTGTTAAAATCTGTTGGCAAAAATTTCTTGTCGGAAACAGTGGGTCAGAAAGGAAAGCGAAGAATCTTGCGTAAAAAAGCTCAGGTTGTATGGTTAAAGGTTGTATGGTTTGAGAAGAGGAGATTAGAGGAGCCGAGATTAGAGGAAATTAGAGGAGATTAGAGGAGATGAGATTCGAGGAGATTAGAGGAGATGAGATTAGTTTTTTTAAGCTAGCGGCATGCGGCGGAGATTAGAGGAGATGAGATTAGAGGAGATTAGAGGAGATGAGAGGAAATTAGAGGAGATGAGAGGAGATGAGATTAGAGGAGCTTAGAGGAGATGAGATTAGAGGAGATTACAGGAGATGAGATTAGAGGAGATGAGATTAGCGGAGATTAGAGGAGATGAGATTAGAGGAGATTAGAGGAGATGAGAGGAAATTAGAGGAGATGAGAGGAGATGAGATTAGAGGAGCTTAGAGGAGATGAGATTAGAGGAGATTACAGGAGATGAGATTAGAGGAGATGAGATTAGCGGAGATTAGAGGAGATGAGATTAGAGGAGATTAGAGGAGATGAGAGGAAATTAGAGGAGATGAGAGGAGATGAGATTAGAGGAGCTTAGAGGAGATGAGATTAGAGGAGATTACAGAAATGAGATTAGAGGAGATGAGATTAGCGGAGATTAGAGGAGATGAGATTAGAGGAGATTAGAGGAGATGAGAGGAAATTAGAGGAGATGAGAGGAGATGAGATTAGAGGAGCTTAGAGGAGATGAGATTAGAGGAGATTACAGGAGATGAGATTAGAGGAGATGAGATTAGCGGAGATTAGAGGAGATGAGATTAGAGGAGATTAGAGGAGATGAGAGGAAATTAGAGGAGATGAGAGGAGATGAGATTAGAGGAGCTTAGAGGAGATGAGATTAGAGGAGATTACAGGAGATGAGATTAGAGGAGATGAGATTAGCGGAGATTAGAGGAGATGAGATTAGAGGAGATTAGAGGAGATGAGAGGAAATTAGAGGAGATGAGAGGAGATGAGATTAGAGGAGCTTAGAGGAGATGAGATTAGAGTAGGGTTGCGTTTCTTTTGATCGCAGGTTTTTTGGGTTGAGAAGTTGAGGTCGAAAAAGTCGCTCAGAAGGGAGAGTGATGAATCTTTTGCGCCCGGCAATGGTGTTGCTTCTTCAAAACCACTTCCATTTTTTCACCTTTTTTTCTTTCGCTGCAAGTCTGCAGTTGCTTGTCAGCCGTGGCCGGCCCAGTGTCAGCCAGCCTGAAGGCAACCAAGGGATGTGGTGAGGGTAAAGGCATTTTTACAAGATTCGGCCATCCATTCTTTTCACCGCGCGCCGAGACAAAAACCCTCTGGGGGCTGGCTTTCGTCCCCCCCCTTCTCAGGTATTGGTTAAGTTAATCATGGCTGAAAAATGGTCAATCATCGGGAATCATAAGCAACAATAGGACCAATATGGTGGTTTCTCAAAATACAGGGCCCTACAAATGGCTGGTTCATCACTAATATTGATTGATTAATATTGGACAAGGTGGGGGGCTAATTTTGAGAAAACACCATTTTGCTCCTGTATATTATCTTCATAAGCCTTAACAAAAAAGACGAACCACTCTGTCAACGGATTTCCATTACTGGTTCCAGCGGATCCTTGTCCTCTTCTCGGAAACGGAGGTCCAGTGGCGGTTGAACGCCTTTGCGCGGAACCTGTCATCCAGCGACATGCCCAGACCGTTTCTCACGCCTTTCATTCCGGGCATCACGGTGCTGATTCCAACCTATGAGGAACCAGTCCTACACACCTGGGACGAGCTGACTCGCAGAGACCCTGGGGAAGAGGTGAAATACATCCGATTTCTGGAAGCAAGGCTGGGGGGGATCTGGGGGGATGGTCGGTCAGGTGCGTGTCAAGCTGCGATCCCTTGCAGGTACAGGTATGATTTTGACGCCTTCGGAGAGAGGATGCAACGTTCTGATGTAGATTTTCCTCTCCGAGTAGTGCAATGGGACGACTTCAGGAGGAGACACCAGAAGGATGAAGTCATCATGTGGGCTGCTTTGCGAAGTCAGACCATTTGGCGCACTGTGGAGGGCCTCATGCTGTACCTGCCAGCCCTCAATTGCTTCCATGAGATGGTGAAAGGTCGTGAGAATTTTCCAGGCAACAGGCTGACATGGGATGTCCATGAGGTCTTCACCTGCACGGTGGCCATGCAGACGTATTCCTCAGCAAAGTTCAAGAAACATAACTACCAGCATGCACATGAGCTCCTCGACGCGTTCAGAAGGAAGCTTACGCAAGCCGAGAGAGACCAGGGCAAGACACAAGTTGAGCCTGGTGATCCGCAGAGCTTCCAGATTGCTTTCATACGCGAAGAAGCCGTCCGAAAAAACAAGGACAAGGCCATTGGCCACTTTTTATTGATGTTGGATTTTAATTTCGAGTGTTCCTGATTGACTTTGATTGATTTTCGTTGAATTTGATTTGATTGATTTTGATTGATTTTGTATCGCATCATCTCGAAGGGTGCGATTGCCTGGCCCCAGATACAGCAGCTCAAAGAGAAGCTCGCTGAAATGAAGGCGGCAGGCGATGCAGCAGAACTACGGCAAGAGATGGAAAGTCTTGAAAAAGAAGCAGCACAGGTGCTGCAGCTGCCGGGTTTTGCCACAAAATATCTTGCTGTGGGAGTTTTACCGAAGGCAAGAAACCAAGATGTTACGATAAATCTACTGAGACATACTGAGACCCTTGATTTTTCTCCCCTCAAAAGGGTGAAACATGTGCATAGCGAGAAGAAATTTCACCTTCCAAGTCATACCTTCCAAGTCAGCTGCGGTGACGTGTCAGCGGCATCGCCACGGGGCTGGTGCCGCTGTTTTGGGTGCGGGAGAAGCCAGCCTCACTTGCTAAATTGGATCTATTTGGGGCGGAATTTTGTAGGCGCTGATGCTTGTATAAGGAATGGATGAGGAGGGTCATACGGCACCATTTTACACGTGTTTCAGCTACACACCGTTCAGTTTTTCCACGCGCGAGCCGATTCTACCTGTGGTCACCCTGACCATTCAGGTCTCAGGAGCAGCAAGAGTCATCAGTCTTTCCCAATCAGTTTCGCCAGATGTGAACTCTGACATCATCAGAATCAGTTTGGTAAGGGTTAAGATTTGTTAGCGCGGCGATGACCATCAGGATGCGGCAGAGTCAAGCAAGGGTTTGATTTTTGATTTTGGAAACTTGTCTCCAAAGTTTGAAAGTGTACGATATCTCCATTCATTTCATTCAAGGGTCATGAGTCTGTGGTCGACTTGCGCCTGTACATGCACAACAGAGACCAGAGCCATTTGCATGAACCGCTACAGTCACTACTTTGTTCAAACGAAGCTTGGAAGTCAAACGTTAGAGTTGGAGATCTCTTCTTTCAACAACCTGCCACCCGAATCGTTCAGGCTACCAAAGAAGACGACCTCAGAGAGAAGACCGCGCAAGCTGATGGCATCCAACAGAAGAATCGCTACTTCAGCTGTTTGTTGGATGGTAGTTGCGACTTGGATGAGAAGCCGAAAAAACTACGGCTGTCTGCTTTGAAGGAAGATGCCACAAAGGAGGAAGAACAAAAATGGGCGGCCGAAAAAGCCAAATACGAAGCAAGATTAGTGGAAGTAGAGGAATGGTCTGAGAAAGCGTCTGTGGAGCAAAGGCCGCGTTTGAAGGTGGAATTGCCTGGGGCTCCCATTCTCAGCAACGGCAAGCCAGACAACCAGAATACTGCCATCCATTTCACTCGCGGCTCCATTATCCAGTGCATTGATTGCAATCAAGGTGGCTACTTCGAGCAGATGTTGTTGTTGCCCTGTGCACTGGGAGAATTTCGTCAAAGCAATCCGCAACACACTGGATTGAACCCTCGCATCGTTGCTCGGTGGTGACATTGCTGGTTGGCTTGGAATCAGAGATCGAAAAAACATGAAAAGAATGAACTCAAGTTTTCCGAAGTTCAGCTCCTCACATATGCCTCTGCCATCCCGGGTGGGGCTAGGCCCAGAAGTTTTTGTAGTCCATTGTAGCCCCTGGTTTCACCGAGGTGGGTTTTGCCGAGCACATCACCAGTGACATCGGATCCCTGGGAGATTTCGCAGCTGGAGCCGAGACCGCTTTCGGCACCATGCTGCAGCGTTGTTACGCCTTCCTGGGGGGTCGCATGCACTATGGCCATCCAGACATGATGAACAAGGACACCACGGATGCGACCCCAGAATATTGTTTGGGATATCTTGGGATGGTTGGAAGATTGAGAAGTGGATTGTGGATGGCCACGGACGGTTTTGTTTTTGTTCTCCGGACGCTTTTGGCTTCGTTTTGGATGTGGGCCCCGGTTTGGCTTGCGTTGGATAGTTAGAAGCGTTGGGAAAGAAGTGGATGGGGCCACACGGGTGGACAGGAACATGGAATCAACGGGATCGACGGATGAGTAGAGAATCACACAGGCCACTAGACGCATGAAGAGGTCAGGCTATTCGAGGCTTGGAAGAGAGGATCTGAGAGAAGATTCGATCGCATCAGATGTGTGCGTAGTTTCCTCGCTTGTTGCCATCAAGTGCAGGGAAAGGTACATTGAGCCGTGCCCGGGTTGGATAATAGAAAAAATATGAAAAGGTGCGAAAGGAGACTTTCCCGAATCCACAGCGAAAGGTTCTTGTTTTCGAGGTGAGGTGTGCTTGTTCAACGTCACGCTTCGATTCGCAGCCGTTGGCAGCCGTTGGCAGCCGTTGGCAGCCGTCCAGAACCGTCCGAACTTGGAGACTGTATGGCCATCTCTTCCGGAATTGTGATCCCGTCACCTCCCTCTCCTCAGCCTCCTCACCTCTCATCATCACTTTGCCAACAGTCATCACCGATCATTGTCATCTGTGATCCTTGTCATCCCTGATCATTGCCACCATCGCCATAAATTGATAGCATCACCTATCATCACCAACTTCATAATATCAAACCGAATCAAATCAGATGACACCAAATCAAATCAAACAAGACAAATCAATCACCGTGGTGAGCATTGCCATCATTGCCATCATTGATGGTCAGTCGGAACTGATCATCACCTGATCTTCAGCAACTCTGTGTCCTGTGCATCTCGGTGTCTGTGTCCTGTGCATCTCGGTGTGGCACGGCGCTACAACGCCTTGGCCACTTGAGACTCGGCTGGACGCAAGTGTTTTGGCGACCGGCGTGGCATTTGCTGCGAGGTGCATTCTGTGTGGCAGGCATTGTGCAGGTAGCAAGCGAGTCACAGCAAAAGAGTCCCACCAAAGAGTGTCATACCAAGGCAACGATTCTCATAGCTTTGGGATGCTTTGGGCTTTTGTGTGCTGCATCAGTTCGATGAATCAGGATTTGAATCGGTTGAAACTGTTCTCAATCTTCCTCCTGTCCGCGAATTTGTGCTTGATTGAACAAGACCCAGAAGATCTGTTTTCCATGTTTTCCCTCCATGTGGCTATAGTCCAAACCCTGTATGTACCCCCGCTGCACCATCATGATAACCATTGACTTGCATTCCAACTCTTCTAATGGTTCATAATGATTCTATGTACCAACCAATTGGGATCCCATCACTATGGTTGATATAGACTGGATATGAACCATTGTAAATTACAATAGTTGGTTAACCATTTCATTCGTGAATCTCCCCCATTGGTGCCCTCGCCGTAAGGAGTTCATGATCCAACAGGGTGGCATTTCAAAAGGCACAAAGATCTTGAACTTGTCGGAGGAGGGAAGCTGAAGCGCATGCTCCGCATGCTGCGGCTGTGCTCGGCGCCTGTATCGAAATGTCGAGAAATTCATGGAGTCTGAGTATCAGTATGGAAATTCTGTACGTTGATTCTCATTGAAAATCAGAATTTACATATTGACACGCAATGATAAGCAATGATTTTGGAATTCTTAGATCGCAATGTCTTCCTCTTTTTTCATCCAGCAACCGTTCAAGCACCGTTTGGTGATCCTCGGCTGCTGCTTTGCTCCAGGACATTTTCGCGGGCATCGATTTCACCCTGCGAGGAAGTGGCCGGAACATCGTCCATCGAGAGTATCTGCATGTGGCAAAGGGAAGGCCAGGGAACCGTTAGGGAACCAGGATCGAGTTGTCTTTGTTCAATCTTGCCAGTGGATTTCTCACATGAACTTGCACATTTAAAGTTGGGCGGGACTGTGGCTTGTTGCATAACGGGACCCCTTCGATTGTCACATGAAGTTTGAACCGATGGAGCGGCTGTTGAGTAGGGCACAGAGAGCAATGGGAGACGACTGCTAGAAAGCGAGACAAAGAGTAGAGAAAAGGACAAAGAATAGTAATGGAGAATAGAATAGACTAGACTAGACTAGAGAAGAAGAGAGAGAGAGAGAGAGTGAGAGAGAAAAAAGGAGAGCAGGGCAAAAGAGTCGTGAGAAAAGTCTTGCATTTTTTTCAGGCAAGCAAAACGATTGATTCGTGCAGATGACTGCAAATTGCAAAAGCCTTTGTTTTTGGGTGGGCGTGTGTTGGAAATGTGACAAACGCTTCGTTTGTGCTGAAACGCTGAATCTGCGCATTGACATGGCAATGGCAAGGTGCAATTTGGTGTAATTGGGCAGCATCAGAATGGCTTCAAGGAGCAAAGATCAGACATGTAGGACGATGAGGACACTAAGGACATGGAGGTAGCCCAACAGAGAGACGGTTTAGAGCCAAAGAAAAGCAGGTCAAGGAGATGGTGAAAGGATGAGGCAGATGTAGCATGTATTTGGAGGAGCACGGCTTCGGAGATCCGGTGACCATGACATACTGGGTATGTAAGACATTGCTTACAAGGTGGGCCCCCTAGTTATAAGTTGCTTATAGCGCCATTCAACTATTTTGGCATCTACCAGAATCGGTAGTTATCCTAGTTGTAATCCAACTTAGCTAACCGCGGGGCCCACCTTGTGGATAATTTGAATATGAAATGCATCCCAGTGGAACCTCGTGCACCTAACACAATGCATTTTCTTAGCTGATCTTTCTTTTTATATGTGGCTATTGTTGATTATGGTATTTGGAATTGACCCGAGCCCATATTGGCATGTGCAGGCAGACATAGTTTAGCGCGTGTCTAGCGGCAAACGCTGATGCGTTCAAAAAAGAAGAGAGGCTCCTTCTCCATTGGATTTGTTTACCACTATCCTTTGCATTTCTATCTTCACAATCCACCTACCAACTGGTCAGGTAACCATTTCAAGCAAGCGGTTGACAACGGATCCGCATGATCCAAGCACGAAAAATAAATCATGCAATCCTGCGCCAAGGGTTCAGCTGCCAGGGATCTGGGCTTCAACAGCATCCTGACGTTTTTCGCCAAGCTGTCGTCTGGGACGGCCGAACAAGCCATCACGCGGCAGATGTTCCGCTTGGGCCATGAGTTGGACCTGCCCGAATTCCTCACCTTTTACTATGCCCACGTAGGCGGAACCCGGGGGTGGGTGGGTGACTCAAACAGGTCATCGTATCAACAAAAGGTCGGGAAATGCCGTGGAAGTTGCATCAATCAAGGGTCGTGAGATGTTGTCAGAGTCAGTTGCAAGGCAGGTCTTTATGCATTTGGTCTTTGTGAGCAAGATCAAAGAATGACTGGGTGGTGGTTTGATGAACATTTTTGCCCAAATGTATTCATAGGGATCCTTGCAAGGATCAAAACTCTATGGCACGCGGCACAATAGTTGGTTGACAAACGCGACGGGGTGGTTCCCCCTGCAACTAGCCATGACGTCGCTGATCGTGCAAGGCTTCTACCTGACACAGTTCTTCCTGTCCAAGAGCATCCCCTTGTTGGTCTTCATCTGGCTGGTCGTGGTCCTAGATGATCCCGAGAAGAATTTCCCGGCCTTGAACCCTGATGCGGATAAAACATCCGGTGCCGCTGCGATCGCTAAACTGCTGAGCACCCAATTCTCCTACCTTTTGTTGGTCTTCATAGTGGCTCAGATGGCTCCGCTGTTTCTGCAAGTTTGGTTGGAGACTTCTTTCGGCGTGGCGTTGAAGCGCATGGTGAAGCAAGTCTTCACAGGGGCACCGCTGCATTTCGTGTTCCAGGCCAAGGTCATTGGGGTCTTCATCACCAATGAGGTCACTTGGAGTTGTGCTGTTTGTGTACAGAATGGAGTTGTAAGGCTGAGTTGTTCACTCTAAACAAATAGTGACACCACGGGACCAAGGAGGAATGTCTACCGCATGTTTTCAGGCGAGTGTTCTTCAGCGCACAGATTAAAAATCCCGAAATCTGTGTTTTTTGATTCTGTTTGTGTGTGTGCTTTTTGCTTTTTTCCGAAGAAAATGATTCTCAATCTGTTTGTGAATCTCTCTCGTCTTCTCGTCGCCCTGGCCCATCATTGAGTCGCCTGGGGTCCGGGATCTCTTAAGGCAATTCTTAAGCCACGTTTCGGTTGTCCTTTTTCTGACTCTTTGGCAAGGTTCGTTTCCATTCGGTCATAATGCACCATGTGTTCGAAGAAATGGATGCAAACGTTGACTTCCAAACTGATGTTGTGAAATAGAAGTATGAAAGCCAAAGGCACGGTCAAACGTTGGCGTGAGGATTGGAACTGCAACGAAGTTGTAATAGAACGTAACACTTGGCTCAGTGACAGGAACACACAAGCCACAATTAGAACAGCGACAGCAACACTAACTCAGAACCTTCCGCAACAGCAAATATGACAACGATAGCAACAGCATTGGGCCGCTTTTGTCAGTCAAAAGGATGGGGTTACTGGTTGATAGATAATTGGCTGTGAAGTAGCCAAACATACGGAAAAATAAGAAAAAGTAAGTAAGATTTAATTAGAAAACATAGAATAAAACAGAAATGAATATATTGTCAGGCTCCTGGATAATTTGACATTAAACACGAAAATGCAACATAAACACATATCTTGTTTGAAAGACAAATAATTTGTCAGGAGGGTCTCCAAGCACTTGTACCTTTGATTATACAGGAGGAAGGGGAAAGCAAATAAAGAAACAAACAATACCAGAAAAAGTAAAAAGACAGATCGGGAGGGTCTTGAAGGTTTTTCCTGTTTTTCTATCTGTATTTATTTGTACTGGTTGCTGGTTCTCATTGAAGATTCTGCGCCTGAAGCGCAAATTCTGACAAAAATGAAAGGTGAAAGAAACACAGTGAAACATTGACTTTGCATATCGTGCATCGTCGCAAATTGGTTTCACTTCGAAAAGGGTCAATGTAGGTTGAAAGCAATTCTTTGGGAGTTTCTTGGGTGCTGAGACTTCTCAGCTCAGCATATGGTTTCCGACCTGTTGTTTCTTGTAGTGTTCTCTTAGCACAATGTGAGAATCCCCACCAGGGAAACGATTCTGATCGTCTACTTCTGATTTTGGCGAACAATGATCTTGTTTTTAGGCAGTTACACTTGTGTCACCCCACTGTTGCAAAACGTTGCTTTTGGCCACGAAGTCCTTATTCAACTATGATTTTGTTGAATCAGTTACTAGTCAGTTATCAACTTGTTTAAGTATGATCAGTTGTGGTAGTATTGTAGCACAAGTGGATGTTTTTAATCACTTACACAACTGTGTCATCACCTGCAGCACTGAGGTCACGCTTGGAGGGGCCAAGTATATGGCAACGGGCCGCGGTTTGCCCACAACACGCAGGGCAACGATCCAAGCGGGGAAAGTCGAAGTAAAGGTGGTCGATGGCAAAGAAGTGAAGGAATTTAAAGGCGACTTCGTTGGGGGATGACATGTCAGGTGGTTTCTCAAGTCAGTTTGGGGACACCCAAGTTATGGATGCTTTATTGCTATAAATGGTTAATATGGAGGATGATTTGGAGGTACCCCTTTTTTAAGAAACCACCATGTACAACAAATCACAAATAGCCATCAATCATGGGGGAATGACGCAAATCCTCGCGCGTTGAGAGCCCTGCCACTTCACTGCATCTCGAAATAGTTCCATCCCCACGACTTGAGTGTTGTCACAGTCTGTTTCAGTTATCTGCCGCGGTGACGTAGTAGGAGCAGTGGTACTAGAAGTACTCGTATCAGTTAGAAGTAGGAGTACATACTGTAGAGTAATGATAGTAGCAGCAGCAGTGGTAGTAGGAGGAACAGGACAAGGAGTAGTAGGAATCGAAGATGAAGCGGAGGGGAAAGTCGCAGGAAATGAGGCTCTTGCAATTCTCGTCGTTCCCTTGGTGACCTCCCTTGGTTTTACAGACCCCGTTGGTTGTTCCCGTTGCCCAGTTCTGGGACTCTCGTTGGTGTGTTGCCCGTGGCCGTGGCAGGGCAGAGTTTGTACACCGACTATGCCACCGCGGCGTTGTACGACGGTGCCCAGCTGCTCTTGGGAACGGTGCTGGTGATCCTGGGAGGCGGTCTGGACATCGGAAGCTCAGCGCGGTGGTCGCTCTTTTGGTGCCTTGGCCGCGCCATGCCGCGCCTGACGTCATGCTGACGTTGAGATGTCGCGCTTGTAGCGGTGGTGCCGGCGTTTGAGTGGTGTTATGTTGGTTGCTGTTGGTTGTTGCTGGTTGCTGCTGCTTGCTGCTGGTTGTTGCTGGTTGTTGCTGGTTGTTGCTGGTTGTTGCTGGTTGCTGTTGGTTGTTGCTGGTTGTTTTTTGCTAAAAATGAAAGTTCCTGTGTTGTGATGTAAAACTTTGCAACTTGCCCGTTTTTACATGGTGTCTCTTCCTACACGTGAGGTGGTTGTTTGCTCTGGGTATGACCATTTGCTCCTGGCTCTTGGCGCCTTTCATCTTCAACCCCTACCAGTTCAAATGTCAGCACATGTGCACAGATTGGTGGAATTGGTGGGACTTCTTCTTTGCAAACAAGGGCCAAAACTGGAAGAACTGGTACGAGATCGAACGACTTCAAAGAGACGCAGGGCTGAGAAGTTCATTCGTGGAGATCATCAAGAAAGCCATTTTCTTGGGAGCTTGGTACACCATCTTCAACCAGAAGGCCGCTGCAATGCCGTTACAAAAAGATCCATTTGGACGTCCACCAAAACTGAGGACTTTGGTTGATGGTTTGATGGTGGTCCTAAACAGTTCATCTTGACTTTGCTGATTTACCGAGTCACAATGGCAAATCCAGATAGAGTTCATAGCCAGGAATCTCATTGGGTTTGCCTAGTCGCCGAGCATCCAATCAGCGCCAGGTACACATGCTCACCGTGATCTTTTCTCGCGCCAGCTTCCGAGTCCTCGCCAAGGTCTTTATGCCCCCGGTGATTCTGTCCACGCTTCTCTGCTGCGCCCTGCCGCTCTTCAAGCGATGTCCAGTGCCTCTGGGTGTGAGTGCTCTGCTGGTGTTGGGCTTCGATTCACTGGAGACCTTGTACTACCTGTGGAATCTCATGCTGGTCGACTGGTGGAAGTCTTTCACAGTAGGTCAAGGGCTTAGGGCAGAAAGGGAGCTAGGGTTCCAGTATGCTCCAGTTCACAATTGATGAATCTGCAGCATTTCTTTGCATCCTGTTTTCATGTGACAGGTTTCTTTTTCGCATCCATTTCGTTTCTGCATCATTGAATCAGGTTTGATCCTGAAGTTTTCCCTCTTGTCTTTGTGCCTGGAACTCTATGAATGCGCCTTCCGAATCCGATGCGACCCACCACCCGACCCACCTGCTGGAGAAGCAGCACCACCCGACCCACCTGCTGGAGAAGCAGCAGAGAGGACATGGTCAGAGCGCACCTACGAGACATTGCGAATCGGCTGGGTGACATGGTTGCATGCGCATCGCATGGCGCAGGATCTCTTCGTCTCCTTTTTGATTTTGTTTCTGTTGACTTTGGGATCTCTGATCTTGGGATGGAATCGTTGTCACAACTGCTTGATCTATCGAGATTGGGGCACCGTTGAAAGGGAAGGCGAGAATGAAAGACCAGCTCAGCAGCATGAAAGACCTCCTGCAGCTCAACAGAATGAAAGACCTCCTGCAGCTCAACGGAATGAAAGACCTCCTGCAGCTCCGCAGCAGAATGAAAGACCTCCTGCAGCTCAAGATGCAGCATTAGAGATGATGCCGCAGCGTGAAATACAGCAAGAGAATGAAAGACCTCCTGCAGCTCAGCAGGAGAATGAAAGACCTCCCGCAGCTCAAGATGCAGCATTAGAGATGATGCCGCAGCGTGAAATACAGCAGGAGAATGAAAGACCTCCTGCAGCTCAGCAGGAGAATGAAAGACCTCCCGCAGCTCAAGATGCAGCATTAGAGATGATGCCGCAGGGTGAAGTTCAGAGGTGATAGACCTTCAGCCGAGCTCGATCCCAGCTGAAACTTGAAACATGATTGATTGTATTGATTGGAAACTAGTTCTGCAGACTTTGGGCCATGATGCAAAGCATCCCTTCACAGATGCCAAGTCTGAAAAAGTTGTCGCCTACTGTCTTTCGATGTCGCTGCGCCAGTAAAGCTGTCATGATCATATTGATCAGCTATTCCCATTACTAACAACGATTGATCATCATGAGCCTACTATTAACCACTACCCTTACCATTACTAACCGCTGTTAGCATCTATTAACCATCATATATATATATATATGTTACCATTACTGACCACTATGAACCATCATGCACCACACCATCAGCTGATCCATGTTCACTATT
Source organism: Symbiodinium kawagutii (assembly GCA_009767595.1). Classification (NCBI taxonomy): domain Eukaryota; class Dinophyceae; order Suessiales; family Symbiodiniaceae; genus Symbiodinium; species Symbiodinium kawagutii. The sequence continues at coordinate 276,811 of VSDK01009018.1, read as the reverse complement.
CGCGGTGACCCTCGGCTGCGACCGTTTACCGTTACAAAGGTCCACGTCGCGTCGCATGGCTTGCTGCCACAGGAGACCGGCAGCGCTGATGAAAAGCTGGCTGGTTCGGCACCAGGATGGACTGCTTGCTGGTTTTTAACAGTTCCTGGCTGGTGGTTGGATTATTAAATGGTTTGTTGGTTGTTGTTGGTTATCAAATGGTGGAGAAATAAACAACCAATAATTGGTTTATTATATGGTTTTTAAAATTTACTGGTTGTTGGTTGTCAAATAAAGCGCTACTAACCATGAATAATGGTTATAACAATAGGAGATAATCACCAACAATGATGGTTAAACAACTACTGGTTGGTGGTGGTTGTTGCTGGTGGTTCCTATAGTGGTTCCTGGGGAAAATAACCAACAATAATGGCCGAACACCTGCTGGTTCATTGGTTAGTTGGTTGGTTTATTACTGATTAATGATAGCGGCTAATAAAAGGGGACCGTCACCAACAATAGGGGTGAAACAACTACTGGTTGGTGGTTTCATGCACATCTTTTATTTTGCCTTGTAGTTTTTAACAAATGGTTTGTTGACAAGCACATTTTTCATAGGGGTGGCTCATCCACCAACCAGTTTAAGGGGCGCCATGATTTTCTCTGTTTAACTATGGTCAATAACCCGCAATAATGACTAGTAAGGGTTGATAATACTGGATCATAACCAGTTTAACTGTGATGAATAGTCGTTCACCGTGGAGGATAGCTGACAATAATAGCTTTTGATGGTTGATAATGGTGAATAATTGGAGATAGTGATCAAGGATAATGGGTAAGCAACTACGGATTAGTTGTTGAATTTGATTGACAAAGCATATTTCCACCAATATTCGGATCGGTTGGTTGAGGATTTTTTCAGAGGAGTTGAAGCCACGTTGAAGGGATGTCGCCAAGGGAAGTTAGTTGCAGGTGAGATAGTTACACAGGAGCAACAATGAAAGGGGAATGAGGTTTGCGTTTACAACCCTCAAGCATCAATGAATCATCACCTCGCCTCAGCATTTGGATTGCCATCAATCATCATAATCATCACCATCAACATCAACAATCAACCATCAACCATCACTTAGCCATGCTTATTGAATCTTATTAGCAGGCGTTGTATAGTTTTGGATGCTTTTCTTTGGCTTGCCGACAAAGATCACCCAGTTTGCCATTGGGTGCGGCCCCATGTACCAGGTTCAAGACAGTGCTGCTCCATGCTGTTGCTGATGCCAAAAGAGACAGACAGTTTCCCAATCACAGGAGTGAAGAAGTCACCCACATCAGCAAAACTGGTTTCATACTGATCAGTTGACTGGGAAATTAGCTGAATCAATCCAGAATGGTTTCGATCAAATAGTTGAACACTGGACTATTAGTCAACCAATGGTCATGGACCAAGGTTTCTTGTACATCACCCTATAACACGGTACATGGTTATACAAAGTTGTATGAATCGCAACCTGTTTACCCGTTAATACTGTTTCATGCTGGTCTTACACATGGGTTATTACGCTATACCCTATAACATACAAAGATAGATACCGTATCGGTTTATCGAGAGGTTACATGTACTTATCTACAATTACAAGACTATACATAATTAAGATTGCCAAATTACCAATCTACCAATACAAGTCTAATTAAATTACCTATCTAACGTATACAGTATGCTCGTTAGCATCTTGTTCCACTGCTCAATCCTCCCTGTCACCCGCCATGGCGTCGAGGTGGCTGCGACTGATGTTGATGATGGTTGGTTCATTCATGACAAGGAATGATGATGATGATGATGATGATGATGATGATGATGATGATGATGATGATGATGATGATGCTGGTGGTGGTGGTGGTGGTGGTCGTGCTTTGAACACATGAAGAAATGGCCACCGTAGATCTTTAGACCTCGTCATGCTCAGATTCATCGAAGGGTCAAGAAGTCCATGCAATGCCTCACCAGTGACTGCCTTGACGCACCTCTCGTGATACCGCGTCAGGTCTTTGGCCAAGGTCCCCCGAGATGCCAAGAAGAAGCTGTTCTTCACTTCTTCCCAGGACGGTGGACACACTGGTGGACACACTTGTGGACCACCAGGTGAACCACCAGGGACGGCAGGTACCAGCAGGTGAAACAGCAGGTAGAGCATGACACACCAGGTGCAACCCTTCAGGGAAGACATGCAACGAATGCTGAAGTCAGCGTTGCTAAGCAACGGTCATGGGTGTTTCTTAGGGGACCCCCCTGGTATCATCCATGTTTATATTTATTGAGCAGTTAAGTTATATATAGTCTTAGTAAGAAACCACCCATTTTTGTGCACCCCTAAGAAACGACCACATGGAACGACTGGGAGTCTCATGTCCACTGGGATCATAGAGACCGTACGTCGCAACTCGCAAGATGACCTGGCGTTCCGTAGAAGGAGCCTTTGCGGATCATGAATCTGTTAGGAGCCACAGCCATAGCTGACCAATGTTTGAACGATCAGTGAACGATAAAAATCAGTTTATCTTTGAGGGGATGGATGCTAGCTTGATGGCTTAATGATTGGTGCTACACTGGTTGATATCCTTTGATGAGCTTGGAGAAGCACAGGGAAGCCTTGATTGTAAAAGCCCCTTGGTTTCTACTCAGAATGTTGGGGTGCCAAGTTGGAACCATCGGATATCCAACTCATGATCCAGGGATCCATTGGGTAAAATAAGTTCTCCACCATTCAAAGATGTTCACGGAGAAACCATTCTTTAAGCATCCATACTTGCCAGCCATTGCTCTCATCACCTATGTCTTGCCTTGGGACACGGGGTATGTGGGTGTGCGGTGTATGCTGATGCCTAACAATGATTGTCGATGCTTCAGGATGGCCATGGGGGTATAAAGTTGCTTAGATATTCCGGAGGGTTGGTCCTTTTTCACTCCAGTAGCAGCAACGAACAAATGAATGGTTAAGGGTGCGTACCTTGAAATCCGGGTGCCTCAGACATGGGGGGAAACTCGAACCATCAAAAACCATGAACATGTTTAAGTTTGGCAACCGGGTACCTGTGTTCATGGACATTCCCATGTAGATAGGATAGTTGTTGGCAACACTTCACACAGGCGAATCAGGCAACCCTTATTTGCGGGCGCCAGAATGGACGGTCAGCGGTGTGTCGTGCTTCATCATCGCCGGTAGTGACAAGAACTCCCCACAAACACCATGATTGTGATGATGATCATAACAACCATACCTTGCTATACCCTACTAGACAAAACAAGATCTTGCTACTGTTGTAACGCAAACACAATAATTTCCGGAAGTATTGTGAGTGTTGTACTCCTTGCCATGGTAATGTGCTCATTGTATATAGTCACAATAGCACTGGTTGTTGCAACAATAATATAGCAATTGCTACTATTGGTTCATGACAACAGTTGTTTACTTTCCTTGCTGTTTACAACTATTCTGTTCGGCCGATTGGCTTGACTCCACCACTTCAGGTCAGATTTTCCACGGAGGGCTCTACAGGATAAATTACTAGGGTGGCATGCGTGGCGTCAAGAAAACGACGATGGCTAGGTACCCATAGATAGCCAACACATCGTTGCAACAAATCAAAACCCTTCACGGTAATGATGTATTTGTTACTGGACACTTGATGTACCAAAAGATGATGCCAAGTAACATTGATGACAATGATAAAGTCTAGCCAAGCTACTGGCAGATGATGCTTTGCTGCCCAGATATTGATCCCGGATTCATCGTTCCTAGGATCGATGGTTGGAGCGAGGATGTTTTCCAACTGCTTGGCTTTTGGGCAATCGCTATTTACTGATGACCAAACATTCAACGGAGTTGACTGTGAATAATGGTCAATCATAAGGTAATACTGGTAACAATGGTTGATAATGGTTGATAATGGTCAAGAATGCAGTGCTAATAATGCTTGAATTAATGGACATAATGAAAACCATTGAATGATTGCTAATAATAGTTGATAATGATATACCCCTGTTCAATCAGTTTTCCTTATTTTCCATTATACCAGAATGATGATTGATAGTGCTTAATTGTGGTATACCATGGTCAATGATAAGTTAATTATGGCTAATGGACAATTCACCATCATCAATTTGGTTTGACTCTGACTAACCATCATCCAGTGTCACTAACCATAGATAGGCACCACACAACCATCGCTAATTTTAGATGGCTGGTATTTTTGCCATCAGCAACCATCACTCACCATCACCAATTGGTAACTATCGAAAATCATCATCAATTAGTAGCCATCAAGCACTACTTGGTTGACGGTTTTTAACATTTTCAATTTCCCTAGAATGTTTAACAAATGGTTGGTTGACAAGTATATTTTTCATACAGGTGGCTCAACCACCAAACAGCTATCATCAACCGTTTGGTTGAACCCATCAACCACCAGTTGGTTGAAACCTTTAGTAGCCATCATAGCCACCTTCGGTTGAACCCATCAATCATTTGGTTGAACCACTTTTCAGGCAGCTGATTCACCATGCAACGCGAGGAAACCCACGATGGGCGACCGCAATCTGCACCCTGCGACAACTTCTACAGCGTTCGAGAGACGACGCGCGGCTGCGGACGTTGGGAAGACGTAAACCCTTCGTTGGTCGGGCGCTGCAACGTTCTTGATGGTTCTTTTGATGGTTAGTTGATGTCAGAAGAAGGAGGAAGAAGGGGTAAAGAAAACAACTATTTGCTATAGGCAAATTTGATATTTAGTGGTTAATATGTAGTTAACCCATATTTGCCTATAACAACTAGACGTGAAATGGAGAGACAGATAGAAACATAGATATATAAAGAATTGGAAATGTTGGATCGTGAGATTGTTACATAGGTGAATAGACAGATAGCTTGCCAAATGGATAGATCGCTATTCAGTTCCTATAGGCAGTTTGATAGGGAGATGGTTAGATTGCTATTTGCTTGGATAGACAGTTTGAGAGACAAAGATGAGTAGACAGGGAGACAGACAGAGCAGTAGACAGGCAGACAGATTCACCAGTCCATCAACCCAGCCAGCCTCCTCCTATGCGCTTCCAGTCCTGAAACTTCCTCCACCGCCTGCTGTAGCACTACCGGGACTTTTGTTTTTTTCTTTTCTGGAGCTGTTTAGATGCGCCCGATTGGTGGGTCCCAACCACCCTTGGGTGTCCGGCAGCTGTGAACTATGCTGGTAGAATTTCACCAGTCAACAACGGTGGTTTGTCGAACAATACTAATCACTCAGAATGAAGAATGCTAATGCTCGTTGACAATACTTGTTAACAACGAAATCGGGCTGGTGGTTTGCGACTTTTGCATTTTCCCTAGTTCGAACAAATGATTGGTTGCTTGACAGATATATTTATGAGGGTTACAGCCACCAACCAGGAATTGGTTGATGATTATCCTGTTTCTCCATAAGCGATGACTAGTGGAATTGATCGAGCTAATCACGGCTACTCATATAACTCACTATCAAGCTATTCATGTTATTATCAAGTTATCTTAACCATGGACCATGATTAACAATTGCCAATAACTCAATGAACCATCCTCAGCAAGTGTCTTAATTAATCATCTTCATGAACCGTCTCAAGTAACCGCCACACTTTAAGCCGTAGCCACGTTAGCCATGTTGGCTTCATGTGTGCCGAGTGAACCCTGGTCACATGTGCGGCGCAGCGCCCAGGAAACACGTCATGGAGCGTGCAGCCTCTGCACCGAACGGTGCGGCACCATGGGCAGTGATGGCTGACAGGGCTCATGATTGATGAATTCATGATGGTTGATGATGGCTGACAATGGCTGACTATGGCTGACTATGGTTGACTATGGTTGATGATTGATGGTGGTTGATGATGGTTGGTGATAGCTACTGATGTTTGCGGGTTAGTGGTGGTTATTGATGGCTGCGACAAATGATGGAGGATCATGGGGCGGATAGTGTTACTTGCGAATTGACCTATATTTGCCATTTTGATGACACAGTTTTGAGCATTACTGTATCCGCTTTTTCCAATGTTTTTGATTGATCATCAGGAATGATCAGTAATCATCATCAACCATCATTGAGCATCAGTCATCATCATTCATCAGGAACCCATTCTCAGCGATCACTCCATAACCATCAGCAACAGTATAAATCGCCATTATCTCCATTCACAAACCCTTTTGAGAGGACTCATTGACAGACCTTCAGACGAGAAGTGGGGCACTTCGCACGGTATCTCAGAGTGACGACAGTGACGACAGAACCTCTGCCAGGACCGGCAAACAAAGACATCTATATACATGTCTGCAGTTTCCTATACATTTGCTTTACGGGTTGCTACTGTATACTTGGATTGTGCAATATGGGTGTAGTTGATTCGTGGATATTGATCAATGCAACAATAATCATTATGATGCATCAAAACAGGCTCCCATGTCATGGCTGATGGCCATGCCCTTTTGGCGGTTTCCCAATCAAAAGAAAACAGCTGCAAAGTTGTTTTTCGGGTGCTGACTTATGGACAAGTCCAGGTATCATGACCCGACGTGCGGTTGATGGGGTTGTTTGGGCAGGGCTTGTTCCCTTGCATGCCACAAACTAATCACAAGTGAAGACTATGATTGAGAGAATTTGTCTATGTAGTTCTTTGCGAACGTGTGCAGGGTATCAGAAAATGCTGGTAATTTTGCTCACATCATAACTTTGGAATGTCCACAGGCAGGGGTTCGTAGCGTTGTGATCGACCGTAAGCATAAATCCAGCTCAACAGTACAGCGTCTGCTGCCCTCCACGGTAGTCGCAGAAGGCAAAAAGAAGCATGTTCTTTGGGAGCAAAAAGAAACGTGTTCTTTGGGAAACGGTCCGTTTTGAGTCATGGAATACACATGATCATTTTCAAAGCTTGATCCCAATGGGTTGCTAGCAGGACCACTGTGGGATCTCTATGATTTGCCAGTTTGCTGACAAATCCAATCCAAGCTTCAACAAGCAACCGCCACAGGGCATCTCAGGATGCTTGTCCTTTGCCCATCGGTTCACACCCATTGAATCAGCCACGACCACACCACGTCACCAGGTACACCAAAGCCTTTGATCGAGAACCAGTCTTTGTTGATCTGGAGGCCGGAGCAGGGAAGTAAAAACATCACAGCAACAAACGAAGAATGGATCGGTACCATTTGTACCTGTAGAAGAACATGTTTTAGGCACCGAATTCAAGCACGCACACACACACAGACACAGATTTCTTTCATTAGCATTCAGAAAATCTAGTTGGGTAAGAAATCTCAAAAGCAGACAATAGGTTTATATACAACAAAGCACTTGGTGATTGGATGATAGGTAGAACGCTTCGCCATGAGTACAGCTTTCAGTTGATGGCTTTCATGGAAAGAAGGAGGACGACAACACCATTTTGCAGCGTGGAAGATAGTGGCAGCCCACTTGTTTTGTTTTCACAAAATTTGTGACAATCTTGAAACACTGTTTTCAACCAAAGTTAAGAACTTCTTGCAGGTTGATTCTTGCCAACAAATTATACGTGCAGAATGTGGGGGAAACCACTATACTCGCATCATTCCTTCACATACTTGGGTGTTGCGACCCACGTGAGAAACGGATTCTTGGTAGTTACACCACTCTTTCATTCTAACTTGCTGCAATTGTGTTTCTTTGAACCAATTCCCTGAGAACCTGCATGTGGCAATGACTGTTTCCTGGATCGATGCGCGCAGGATTGGATGTTGGAAATTGATCCACTTTTACGTAGCAGTGTCTTTCTTGGTTGGCATCCTGACATAGCTTTCTTACCTGGCTACTTGCGTCGATTCTGACATGATCTCTTTGTCGACTGCTGCTTCCAGTTGTTGGTACATGTACTCGCCAAATTCTATTCCTTGTCGTCAGTATGACGCAAATGTGTGACGTTTTTTTGATTTCATATGTTTCTGTCACAAGTCTTGAATGTGTTTCACCCTTGGACGCCCTTCCGGCTATTGGGGACTCTTGGAATCGCTCGCTGTAATTGCTTGTTGTGCCCATGAGCTGTTGTTAATAAGTTGTTTCACCATCTGGAATCAACAAATAACAAATGTTCACCAGAGTTGATTATCCCCACACTGTTTGGCGCATGTATCTACCATCCGTTCCGTGGGTGGGAAAGTACCAGTTCGTTGATACGGAGCTTCGGGGGCTGTGAATTGAACTGGTTGATCAAGGCCAATCCCAAGGGAGTACTGCGTTGATAGCGGTTGAGCCGTCGTAGGGACTGGTTTAGTGGGTGACGCTGGTGACAACAGAGAGCTCTGAACATTGAGGACCGCGTTGCTGTCGTACTTATGAGTCATCTCTAAGCAGGATAACAACCATCTCAGGTCATGATTGCTATCCCCAATTTCTGCCTATTTTCTTACCTTTTGTTTGGATGTTTTTTCTACCTGTCACCATGGTGACCTTCAGTGAACGCCAGGTGAACAACAGCATCGCAGCGATGAAGAAAGCTGGAACTCCCTATGTCAAGGTCCCTGGGCTCCCAGGGGGTTGACCCACTGCAGGTGGTTGCTCAATAGCTGAGGGGAAATCCACCAGCTGAGTTTAAGCATTTATCGCAGTGAACAAATGGATTCAATGTTAACATTTGCAGTTTAATCATTGATCGTAATACATCCAACTGTTTCCATGGATTCACCAAGTGGTTGGTGCTGTCGACCATCCTCGCGTCCATCGTCGGTCTTCTAAGAATCGCAGGAGCGCTTCGCAGGACTCGTTGCGCTAATTGCCATGCGATGGCAACATGGTGGACGCAGCACCAGCAGTTCCCCAAGATAGACCCAGATAATCAGATAGGTGTTTCTCAAGCCATAGGGGTACCCCCAAATCATCCTTTATGAACCGTTTGTAGTAGTAAACTAACCATTTTTGGGATACCCCTATTTTGAGAAACCGCCAGATAGGCTTTTGGAAGATCCTCCCCGTTCTGAAAAACTTCGCGAGGCACAGATTGGATCGGTGAACATCTCCCAGGAAAGTCTCACAGTTGGCTCAGCTCATCGCTCCAGGCACCACTCGTGGGCACATCGCAGGGTTGCTCAGAGATTCCACGGCTTCGCGCTGCTGGTGGTGGTGGTGGTTGTTAGTCATGGGTGATACCGTTCAAGAGTGGTTGATGAGCGTTGACAACGGTTCATAATGGTTAGCATCGTTGATTCAATATTGTTTGATCATGATTGAAAACTGCTCATAATGGTTGATAATCATTTATTGTTGATAAGTGCTTGAACGATTCATAATCGTTAGCATTGTAGTACGCGCAGTTCGCTTGTCCACTGCCGAGGTCCTATTCCAGTGCCTTCGACTGGAAAGGCGTGGCATCGTGGCTGGGATCGAAGGATGAAAAGAGGAAGGTGAGGATTGCTATGTATCGATAGAGAAATCGCTATGGGTCAATATCAGCCAACCAACAATGATGGGGAAGCAGGGGTACGGGGTTTTGATAGAGAAATAAGAGGATTTCTCCAGGAAAATGGAGGATACCGATCATAGAGGAGATGAACTTCCTCATGATAATCAACTTATCCCATTTGCATCCATTTGCCATCGATGGTTACATCGTTGTAGTCATAACGATCCACCAAAGTCACAGTGTTGCCATCGTTTCACCGAGCTCAGCAACTTCACCCGTGAATTTTTTTTTGGGACTTGGCGTCTCCAGGAGGCCCAAAGCCTTTGAAGGCCAACGTGTTGGACTGTGGGTCCGGTGGCCAAGGTCAGTTTTTGAACGGTGAACTGCTGGGCGATGGTCAGGACCGGGTGGTGTCTTAGTGTGGTGAAATCGTGGTGAGTCATGGTTAACCACTGGTTGATGACTGGTCAAATGATGGTGAGTTAGACAGGTTGATTGGAAAGTACAGGTTGAATGATTGGAAAGTGATGGCGACCTAGTGATGGCTACCACTGGTTGATTACTGCTTCGATGATGGTGAGTTAGAATGCTTGAATGATTGGAAAGTGTTGGTGAAAAATGGTTTATGGTGATTGACAATGGTTCTATCCAGAAATGGTGGGAAATCTTTAACCACGCCAAAAACTCATTTGTTTCAGGGGGAAGACAGCAATTCAGGTTTACGCCATTTATTGCTGTGCCGGTTGGATAGGTGAATGTCCGAAGAAAGCAATTTTGTATTAGCCAGTCCCAGTACTCATCAGCAACCGCTCTGAGTTACGCGGTTCATGGTGTATTAATCGCGGTCAGCTGTTGTTGGTTGATGTAACCATCAGTAGGAGAGTGAGAAAATCTATGTATAGCCATGCTCGTGCAGGTATTAGAAACTAAACCTAACATATGCTAAGCAGTTGTATCTCATGCTGATTGATTCGCTTCTCTCGCAGGTTACCAACCACTGGTGGCTGCTTATTGGGTATCCATCAGTATTCGTCTTCAAGTTTCTTATTGACCCCTCTTGTAGACTTCTTGCTTCTGTCAGGTTCTATGCTGCGGTGTTCACTTGGGCAGTAACTCTACTTTCTTTTGATGATGTTGATGTGAATCCCCTTTGTCCAGCCATTTCCAGTGACACCAACCTGACAGTGGAGCAACAAGTGCACGGCTAAGCTTCAACCACTGAGCACATCCCATTTCCAACCATAAATGGTGGCCAACATTTCCAAGCCATTAAAGGGATTGTTTCCAAACATCGATGTTGTGTTTTTCCCCTAGTAATAGATTTTCGAATTAGGCATCTAGCAAGTTACAACTAGATTTTTCACGATTTTTCTTCTAGTTACAGATTGTGCTTTTCTCCGAGTTTTCAATTACTATAGATGCTGTGAAAGTAGGCTAGAAATCTAGAACTTGCTGTGGCCAACTTTGACAGCCGAGGGCCCGAGAAGCTTTGAGCTGGATCCTCAGATGTTCAGCTGGACGGAATGCCGAAGCCTCCCAAGTGACTGGCGAGTTGGATCAACCAGCTGTGGAGCATAACCAACGGCTATGGATTGAGAGTTGGACCACCATCCATGGAGGATACCCATGGATAACCAACAGCAACAGAAGATAATGGAACTATATTACTGATATGGATCCCAAAGAAGTCCATATCATCAATAATATAGAATAGTTGCATATATTACTGATATGGATCCAAAACACCCCAATATCATCCAGTATCCAGTGTTGGTTGCTTTCATTCTCGGAAACAGAGGATCCGTTTCACCAATGAGAAACATTCGGACGTCATGAACCTCACTGTTTCCTTTTCCAAACCCATCAGGATTCCGTATCACCCACCGATAGAACGGTCGCCCCGGTTTTTGCAGAAACCATTCCTGGATTATCCAACCGTACTGGAGGGGGCCCACCACTTGGTGAACGTGAACTCTGGGAGCTTCGTCCCTGTGTCTTTTTTTTCTATGCTCAGACTAGTGGTATATATATATATATATACATATACATACGTATATATATATATATATGTGTATATATACATGCGAACGAGTTGCTTTCGTATACCTTAGTACTGAGTTCTTAGTGACCTACAGTGATGCCACGCCTATCATTGTTGGTGTGACCTGAAAGCTTTCGCAAGCCGTGAAAGACACGCTGCAGTGGAGGACAATGCCTCTTTTACGATTGGGACTCTTGCAACATTTGAGAAACCATTCAGACTTGACATAGCCCATTTAGGGATCACTATGAACAACCAGCATTGCATCAACAAACAGCTGGTTACTCAACGTGCTTCGGAATCACGGTGAACCACCATGGGGAACCATTGCAGCACCAACAACCATTGCCCATAGCCCCTGCCCAGGTCCAGGACTTCCGAACCAGATCATCTCGCAAGCTGGTTACACCTATGCTGTCGGCATCTCAGCCGAAACACTGCCGAGTTAGATATAGTGCTTTCTCATGCCAGTTTGGGGTACCGGCAAAAATGGTGGGTTTACAGTGGCTAGTAAAGGTTTGAATGATAATAGACCAATAATAATTGGTCAACAACAGTAATTGGTCAATAATGATAGGAGGTAATCACCAACAATAATGGTTTGACTCATCTGTTTTTCATTCTGCCTCGAATGATGGGAGGAAATCCCGCAGCTTTTGCAAAAGAGCTCATTTTTGGGGATGAAAAATTGTGGATGCTTGAAAATTTCACTTGAACCACATGGGATGCTTAAAAGCACCAAGTCTGTCAACTCTGGCGCCTGGGGTAAGTTGGTGTCCGAGCTGGCTGTTTCGTAGCTACGCTCCGAGGATTCTAACTGTGAACCATGGAGAACTGAGGTTTCCTTACCTTTAAGACCAGCAGGTTAGCCATTGATGGTTAGCGGTTAAACTCCCACCAACATGGCACAAGAACGTTTGTTTTCAATGCTTTAGTTAAGTACAAATCTTCATCTGTCATCATTAATTGCTAATCACATTATTCATCAGCATTGATTTAGCCGGAGTAATCATTATTGATCATCATCATCATCATCAGCATCATCATCATCATCATCATCATCATCATCATCATCATCATCATCATCATCATTCTTCAGCCTTATTGACGCTATCCCTTTTGGCAACCAACCAGTGCCATCCATCGCCCCGCTGCGGGTGGTTTCAGGCCCGACAGCAGCAGCCAGTGCCGCAGAAGTTTGTTCCCGTGGACCAGTTGGGAGCCGGGGGACCTCAGGGGACGTTGCCAGCGCTACTGGAAGCGCTAGAGTTGGTTGGTTAATAAGCATTAATAGGCAGCAAAGTAGGGATATACCATCTATAACTGGTTGGTTGGTTGGTCGGTCAATATTTGCCAACAATAGTGGGGGACAATCATCAACAAAACTCTTGGGAAAACAGCCTGGTTAATCATGAGGGAACCAGGGGGACTAAGGGTGAAAGGACGACCACTGCCATGTGATGGCTACCTGCTGCTGTTGGCACTGCGAGTTGATCAGAGTTCATGATAGTGATTTTTCCTTGATACTAGTTCATTACGGATCAACTACTAGCAATGATTATGAACTCTGTCATACAGCAATTGTTTTACATCCATTGGTACTAGTCAAAATCAGGGAACCCAAAGTTATAGCTGGTTTACTGCTAATGATGATTAATATTGGACATTATTGGATGATTTGGCGGTACCCCTCTGACTTGAGAAACCACCAAGTGTTGAATGGCCGGGTGCCACAGCATTTTTCGGAAATGCCCAACTGCCCCTCAAATTCGATTCGCTGATGGTAAGCACTGCTTGCTCGCTATGTGGGGAACACCGTTCTCTTGAGAAAGTTTTAGAAAAACATCACTCAGCATAAGGCAAAGATTTTGTCCGGTCAGTGGTTTTCCAGATCCAGTTGGGTGAGCTATCCTGTTCTTGATTGAAAGGTAGGTCATGGTAGGTCTATTGGTTCCAGTGACCCCCTATCAACTGGGGAGTGTTGAGCGCCTTGACGCAAGAAGCCTTGGTCACGGGCAGTTTCTTCATTTGATCAACCGCAACATTCTTCGACTCCACGTCTTTGAGAGCCGAGGATAGCAACAGCAATCCCCGCCAGCGATTTTGAAGAAACGGGGGGATGTTCTAGTGGTTCGATAAAAGGTGATCAGGAATTGCTTGATCATCTCGTGAACCACCAGGCCACTGTGATATTTTGACGGAAAATACCATGGCTGTTGATCATTAACTGCAAGGTGCCTAATATTGAACTCCTCATTGCGATGATTAGTACTTCCATGTAATAGAATAAAATGAAAGTCAACTATTGTATAGTGGTTGTGAATTCGTGGAGAATCGCCCCAGGTACTGTATTATACATATGTATACATATGTATGTATGTATGTATGTATGTATGTATGTATGTATGTGTGTATGTATGGATGTATGTAATGTGATGTTATGTAATGTTATGTAATCTTATGTAATGTTAGGTAATGTTATGTAATCTTATGTAATGTTAGGTAATGTTATGTAATCTTATGTAATGTTAGGTAATGTTATGTAATCTTATGTAATGTTAGGTAATGTTATGTAATCTTATGTAATGTTAGGTAATGTTATGTAATCTTATGTAATGTTAGGTAATGTTATGTAATCTTATGTAATGTTAGGTAATGTTATGTAATCTTATGTAATGTTAGGTAATGTTATGTAATCTTATGTAATGTTAGGTAATGTTATGTAATCTTATGTAATGTTAGGTAATGTTATGTAATCTTATGTAATGTTATGCAATGTTATGCAATGTTATGCAATGTTATGCAATGTTATGTAATGTTATGCAATGTTATGCAATGTTATGTAATGTTATGTAATGTTATGTAATGTTATGTAATGTTATGTAATGTTATGTAATGTTATGTAATGTTATGTAATGTTATGTAATGTTATGTAATGTTATGTAATGTTATGTAATGTTATGTAATGTTATGTAATGTTATGTAATGTTATGTAATGTTATGTAATGTTACGTAATGTTACGTAATGTTATGTAATGTTATGTAATGTTACGTAATGTTACGTAATGTTATGTAATGTTATGTAATGTTATGTAATGTTATGTAATGTTATGTAATGTTATGTAATGTTATGTAATGTTATGTAATGTTATGTAATGTTATGTAATGTTACGTAATGTTACGTAATGTTATGTAATGTTATGTAATGTTACGTAATGTTACGTAATGTTATGTAATGTTATGTAATGTTATGTAATGTTATGTAATGTTATGTAATGTTATGTAATGTTATGTAATGTTATGTAATGTTATGTAATGTTATGTAATGTTACGTAATGTTACGTAATGTTATGTAATGTTATGTAATGTTACGTAATGTTACGTAATGTTATGTAATGTTATGTAATGTTATGTAATGTTATGTAATGTTATGTAATGTTATGTAATGTTATGTAATGTTATGTAATGTTATGTAATGTTATGTAATGTTACGTAATGTTACGTAATGTTATGTAATGTTATGTAATGTTACGTAATGTTACGTAATGTTATGTAATGTTATGTAATGTTATGTAATGTTATGTAATGTTATGTAATGTTATGTAATGTTATGTAATGTTATGTAATGTTATGTAATGTTATGTAATGTTACGTAATGTTACGTAATGTTATGTAATGTTATGTAATGTTACGTAATGTTACGTAATGTTATGTAATGTTATGTAATGTTATGTAATGTTATGTAATGTTATGTAATGTTATGTAATGTTATGTAATGTTATGTAATGTTATGTAATGTTATGTAATGTTACGTAATGTTACGTAATGTTATGTAATGTTATGTAATGTTACGTAATGTTACGTAATGTTATGTAATGTTATGTAATGTTATGTAATGTTATGTAATGTTATGTAATGTTATGTAATGTTATGTAATGTTATGTAATGTTATGTAATGTTATGTAATGTTACGTAATGTTACGTAATGTTATGTAATGTTATGTAATGTTACGTAATGTTACGTAATGTTATGTAATGTTATGTAATGTTATGTAATGTTATGTAATGTTATGTAATGTTATGTAATGTTATGTAATGTTATGTAATGTTATGTAATGTTATGTAATGTTACGTAATGTTACGTAATGTTATGTAATGTTATGTAATGTTACGTAATGTTACGTAATGTTATGTAATGTTATGTAATGTTATGTAATGTTATGTAATGTTATGTAATGTTATGTAATGTTATGTAATGTTATGTAATGTTATGTAATGTTATGTAATGTTACGTAATGTTACGTAATGTTATGTAATGTTATGTAATGTTACGTAATGTTACGTAATGTTATGTAATGTTATGTAATGTTATGTAATGTTATGTAATGTTATGTAATGTTATGTAATGTTATGTAATGTTATGTAATGTTATGTAATGTTATGTAATGTTACGTAATGTTACGTAATGTTATGTAATGTTATGTAATGTTACGTAATGTTACGTAATGTTATGTAATGTTATGTAATGTTATGTAATGTTATGTAATGTTATGTAATGTTATGTAATGTTATGTAATGTTATGTAATGTTATGTAATGTTATGTAATGTTACGTAATGTTACGTAATGTTATGTAATGTTATGTAATGTTACGTAATGTTACGTAATGTGTATGTATGTATGTATGTATGTATGTATGTATGTATGTATGTATGTATGTATGTATGTATGTATGTATGTATGTATGTATGTATGTATGTATAAATATACATATAGATATATATATATAGAGAGAGAGAGAATATGTCCTTATTTCTTTGGGGTAAGCCCCTATGATTCTTGATTATGCCTCTCATTCTTGGTTTCTATCATATTCTTGTTTTTCATCCCATGAACCAGCGGCTTCTTCTCCGCTGATCACTCTGGCTTCCCCTCATTGTTGGACAAGTGCCCTGGTTGATAAGGAGCTGGTCTTCCCACTATGGCTTTGCTCAAAATCATCATTGACCATTGCGAAGCCTCGTCAACTATCAACCCAAAATGGGTCGCTTCCCCAAGTGCTCATGATTTCCCAAGGGTTTCATCGCTCTGTGCAAAGGAACGTGACTCCAACCCGCTCAGGGACGAGTTGCCAATTACGACTTCCTCCAGTCGTCCTACAGCAACAGCTTTCAGCACTCCATGACCCTTCCGAGGTGACAGAACTCAGTGTAATGGTAACCCAGGATCAATAACCCCCTGGTTGATTAATAGGGGGTATTCCCTAAAAGCCTTGATTTTCCATTAAAATGGGACCCCCTAGTTAATCAACCAGGGGTTTGTTAATCCTGGGTTACCATTACTGAACCTGCGGTCAGCCATGGCTGTTGGTTACCCAATGATTTATGTCGCTTCAAGCATGTCCCAAGAAACCTGGTCAGTAGGTACAACCACAGATCATAGATCAACATTTGGCATACCGACCCCAATCCTGCGACAGTTTGGCTGGATACACGCAAGGTATCGTGAGACTTGTACACAATATTGACTGAACACAACTGGCATCGGTCACCACTATTGTACACCATATTAACTACAGACTACAGTCAATTGACAATACGGTGATACTTGGGTACAATTGGTACAACCATTGACAATTGATCATTGATGATGTTGGGTACAACCATAGTATCATTGACCAAGTTGTACCCAATTATCAATTGACCACTGAGCAACCAAACTGTACACCATCACACTTGTACCAATTGTCAATCATCAAGACATGACACTTAGACCCCAATGGTTTACCACTTGTACCACTTTTACCCCAATGGTATACCACTTGTACCGCTTATACCACTTATACGAACAGTATGCCAACAGTATACCATAGTGCACCATGCCACGCTGGTACCCCAACTTGAAGCAGCTCAGTCGCTGGTTCGCAGGCGCACTCGGAAGCCACGTCGACAGTTCAGTAGCTGGGGCAGCGAGCCGCCGGTGGGACGTCCATTGCGGTGGCACAAGCGGTGGTGGTCCCTTGATGACGGAGGGGTACAACCAATTGCGGCAAAGTGGTGGTTGATTGTCAGGGTACAATGGTGATACCCTATTTTCAATTGTGGCCTTGGTTCTCATTGGCACAAGTGGTGGTCCCTCATTGTAATGACAATAGGGTACCAACGACAATCAAGGCCACAATTGAAAAGAGGGTATTGTGAAGGTATGCTGTTTAGGGCTGTAAATTAGCGTGTGGTGATCCTCTACTAGGACATCACTTGTAGTTGTACAGTTGCTTGTTTCAGCCGTTGTTCACTGCAGAGCGCGCTTTTGAGTCAAGCTGCGAAAAGAAATTGTTCCCAGTTTTCACACTGGTAGCGGAGCTGGAACACCCAGCCGCTGTTTGCCCTACACGTCCTAGAGACCTGGTTTCTCAGGGGCTACCTTGCTGCGCCACTTCGCGTCAGCCGCTCTGGGGAGAGCTAACTACCCCATCATAAGTGTGTGCCTGACCTTTCCCGTACGCGGAGGCAGGTACAAGGAAACAAAGCTCCGAAGCTGCACCATAATTCGTGTCAACGAATATGGCAATCAATTCACTGAGGTTTAGACCTACGCACCACGAGACCGAGTTGACCAAGGCAGGATTCCTAGTGCACTCAGGTGAGGCGTACTGCTACCACGAATGGGAATTCCGGACCCAGATGAAGTACGACGCCACCAAAGCTGATGACCGCTGGGAACTTGGATCAAAGGTTGTGGAAGGATTGAGAGGCGATGCATACACCGTTGCCGAGGACCTGGGATCACAGGCCTTGAAAAGTGCTGAAGCTGTGCCCAGGTTGATAGAGGTGATGAAGAAAGCTGTGTTTCCTCTCAAGGAACACGAGGCCAAAGAGCTCTACCGTGTTGGTACCTCGATCGGCGGACCGCTGTCGAGACAGCCACAGGAGAGCATGGCACAGTACATCAGTCGCCGCAAGGGATGGTGGAAAAAGCTCCAGGAGTTAGATGACAAGTTGGTAGTGTCTGAGACCATCTTGACAGATCTACTCCTGGACAATGCTGGTCTGAGTCGTGCCGAGAAGCTCATGATACTCACCGCAGTACATGATGAACCATCCTTCAAGTCAGCATCAGAGGCACTGATCAGACAGCATGGAAAGATCCATGTCCGTGAAGCAATGAATGGATTAGGACAAGGAAATGTAAGTCCCGCAGGCAGGACGGGCAAAGGCAAAGGGAAGTTCAAGCCCCGAAGGTTCTCACAAAAAGGATACAAAGGTGGTTCCAAGAGTGCTGGCTACATCGCAATGGATGGGCCAGAATATGATGACTACATATGGGAGTATGACCACGCATATCCCGCTATGGATGAAGAAGAACATTATGACGAAGAGGAATATGATGAAGAAGATCCCGACGAGGACTTCGCATTCACAGCTGAAGAAGAACCGATCTCAGCTGAAGCACTGGAGTTGGATGTAATGGCTGGATTCTTGGCATGGGAATCATTCGATGAGAACAGCCAAGAACATCTAGCCATGCTTGCAGAGTGCGTTCAAGCAGAGCAAGCAGCCTACTTCGTGAGAGGCAAAGCCAAAGGCAAGGGTTTCCCGACACGCCGAAACCAGAGTTCTTACAAGCCGAGGGTGTCTAATCTTAGCATCGAAGATAGACGCAGAAAGCTCAAGGAACTCAAGGCCAAGTCGACGTGCAAACGTTGTGGAAAGCGTGGGCACTGGTCTGGAGATCCTGAGTGTCCCAAGGGACGAGCACGTCCACCGCCTAAGCCACAGGCCAACTTTGCCACCGCAAAGCCCTTCGAGGTGAAGACCTACGACACGAGGGAGGCGATCATTACGGTTCAGAGGAAACCGTACCCGTTCCCATTCACGGAAGCTACACAGACCCCAGTGCCAGTTGAGACCCACTACATCGGGACCGACTGCAGTGTCACACCACAGGACAACAACTCATCCCTGTCATCCCGCGGCCCAGGACAGACCTTGACTAGAGCTGAGCTTCGTCAGTCTAGTGATGACCAGGCATCGGGTTCAAGTCATACCATGGAGGTTTCTACCCCTGGTGCAACCCTGGACGGTGCATCATCGACTGACAAGGTAGCCTACGTTGGGGCATTTAGCTCTGGAGACTTCGAAGATGATGAGTTGGAAGTGGATGATGGACAACTGCAAGTTCACGATCCACATGCAATGGCAAGGATGATCGAGGAAGCGGTCCCAGATGCCAAGATCAAGTTCACCTTTGGACAACTCCTAGCTCATGTAGCCTATAATGCTCAGACACCCACATTTTCGTATATACATATGCATATATAGAGCGAGAAAAGGGATACATGGAGCTAATAAAAATGAATACCGCTTCTTTTTTTTTGAAGATACACATCGCCATTCACATTGTATGTGTATGTATGCACTTATGTCATCCAGAATTTCTTAGATAATATGTAAAATTCGATGTGCAGTGAATGGGACATATACACACTGAGATATTCACAAGTGCCAAAACACATGCACCCAAACACATGTACATCTATATGTACACGCATGTGCCCATATATATGTGTATATATAGATATATTTACATATCATACACGTGTATTTATCTGTACATGCATGAATATATATATCTATATATATATATCTATATATATATCTATATATATATCTATATATATATATATTTACACATACGTGTACGATGTGTGTATGCGTATACACATTTATATTCAGGCATAGATTGCCATCTTTCACGTGTCCAGGAAGTGTCGTCGCTCTCAACATCGCGATCAACAACTTCAGTGTGGAGCAGTCCAAAGAGCTGTGCAGCGCTGATCTTACAAAGGATGAAGACAAACACGAACCATCAAAGGAGGTGTGCAGTGCTGGTCTTATTGCGGGATCACCAAGGGGTATAACCAACCATGAAAAGAAATATATACTGACGGACTGTAAGTTAGAATGTCGTTTTGGGATCCCCAGTTTTTAAATGTCAAAATGTTCCTCAAATCGTGTGCGGGTGACACAATGGAAGCGACATTCTAACTCACGGGTCCGTCAGTAAAATTCGACCATCAGTGTTAGAATGCCTACCCAAAAACAGAAAAACAATGGTATAACCACATTAAGCAACGTTTTTGCCTCCAAAGTTAGAACGTATCAGAAGACATGTTTTTGATCGGGTTTCATGAAATTCATTTGTAACATCAATCCTTGTGATACAAGCGCAACCAAGACCCAAGGAATCTGAACACTGATAAAATCATGCAATATCATGCAAATGGCGGGTTGCCTTCCCACAATTAGTATGTTGCCGCCCGATGATGCCAGGAGACTTCACATTAGTTGGTTACATTTAATGCAGTCCAAGACACCACGCTGAGAAATGCATGACATCCCTCAAAGTCAGAACCAATGCCATAGCACCAACGTTCCAATTATGTGTGGAGACAGTGCAAACAACAAGCTCGATCATCCTGATCCAACCCTCAACATGTTAGTGTAGGCCGGCATTTTTGAATATGCCACCTAGGGTTATTGCCCGGCAGGAAAACCTGCCTCGGCTGGCGCTCCACGGCCGCAGTCACGAGTCGCTCGGCACGAGCGGGAGGCTGGGGTCGACGGATTTTTTGATTTCACATTATGTCAAAACGTGATTATCGAAGGAAGTTTAGAAGTCTAACTTCCGACAATATGGACAACTCAGCCAGGGTAGATCGCATATGCAGATGTGAGAAAGAAGAGATGTGAGAAAGATGAGAGTGCGAGCGCGCCAAAATGTTAGGAAAGTCGCGAAATGCTGTGTTTTGCAAGGTTTTGTGCATCATGAGGGGCCAGAAGGGTACCTCGCTAAAGCGGCGGGTGCGGACCACTGTGGCGGAAGGTGTGTGCAAAAATCGTGAAAAAACCTAGGCGCGAAGCACATTTGGAAATCAAAATCGTAAAAACATGTTAGGTTCGGAGCACTTTTGGGAGATGCAATTGGCAAAATCGTGAAAAAGCCTAGGCGCGAAGCACATGTGGAAGTCAAAATCGTAAAAACATGTCAGGTCCGGAGCACTTTTGGGAGATGCAACTGGCAAAATTGTGAAAAAAACCTAGGCGCGAAGCGCATTTGGAAGTCAAAATTGTAAAAACATGTCAGGTTCGGAGCACTTTTGGGAGATGCAGCTGGCAAAACCTTGAAAAAAACTAGGCGCGAAGCACATTTGGAAGTCAAAATCGTAAAAACACTGCATGCTCGGAGCACTTTTGATGACTCATGATTCTCAAAACTGGCACGCTGCCTGCGCGCGAAGCAAATTTTTAACATAAAATCTTGTACCAAAATAAAAACTGCAATTTTACCAGTGTTTCGGGCCACTTTTCGGAGATGTCATATGATCATGAAAATTGGCACGCCGCCTGCGCGCGAAGCACATTCTCACGTCCGAAGTCGCAAAAACTCGTGGTTTTTAACAAGTTTTGAAAGTTGCATGTCCGAAAAAGTGCACGCGGCCAGGGCGAGAAGCACATTTTGAAGCAAATGTGTCAAAACACAGCACGTTTTGACACTTTTTGAACACAGGAGACAAAAGTAGGAAAACACTTGCGTTTCGCGTCACTTTTCGTGATTTATGTGGCCAAAATGTGCACAACGCTTGCGCGCCAAGCACATTTGCAGGTCAAAAGTAGCAAAACACTTGATGATCGGAACACCTTTGCAAGGTCCAATTATCAAAAGTGGCCAAACACCTAGATGCAAAACACTTCATGATCGAAGCACATTTGGAAGGTAAATGAATAGATAGACGAAAGATGGCTAGACAAAGAGGTAGCCAGATAGATCGACAAGTCGATAGTCAGATCGATGGGTGGCTAGATGGATAGTCAGATACATAGATGCATCGATGGATGAATAGATGGATAGATAGATAGATAGATAGATAGATAGATAGAATAGCTAGAATAGATAGATGGAATAGACAGACAATTGGATAGCCAGATTCAGATGGCTAGATGGGTCGATAGATAGACAGATAGGTAGACGAAACGAGAGTCAGATAGAAAAGTAGATAGATAGTCAGGTAGATAGACAGAAAGATAGACAGATGGACACATAGATGATCAGACAAATAATTCGGTAGATAGATAGACAGATAGATAGATAGGCAGATAGATAAATAGATAGATGGACAGGTAGATAGATAGATACATAGACAGAAAGATGACGAGATAGATAGTGAGGTAGATAGAAAGACAAGTACATAGGCAGATAGATAAACGAATAGATCATCAGATAGATAGATAGATAGACAGTCAGACAGACAGAAAGAAAACTGATCCACTGATAGAAAGATAGCTAGACAGATAGGCTGCCAGTCAAGTGGCCAGATCGATGCTCACATTGGTAGGAAGTCAGGCCCAAGTGATGTTCAGTTCTCGGATCCCTCGGACAATCAATCGTCGCAACCACAACTGCACACTCCTATAGTGCTCCTATCTTGGAAACTTCCGCCGCCGCCTTGTGCGGTACTACTGTTATTAGTTGTTTATATCATCACAAATGCCAAACACCCCCCCTCTCAGACCCCCGCAACAAGATCAATAATTCCTTATAAGGCCCGATGGAGATTGTAGGTTTTTGTTGAGTGCTAAACAGTTTTGGGCACGGAGACAGAAAAGTAGCAGGGGTCCTGAAACAGGATACCTGGTTCAGGATTTCCTTTACCCAATGGGCCCTTGGGGATTTTGGTTGTATGGGTCTCTCCAAACCAAGGGATCCCAAACATCGTCCCAAAATGAATGCAAATGACAATTTTTTGTAAGTGAACCATCCATTTTTTGAGTGCAACGGTGGAAGTGCCCACATCTATCAGTCATCATTACATCCCCCTGGTTGATCATTGTCCCTCATTGGCGAACATCATTTGAAGAAATTAAAGCTGACATGACGGCGGGCGAGAAGCATGTTGAGGTGTCATTCATGGTGCAATAGAGAATCAGTATCCACCATGATCAAGGACCAGTATAAACCACTCTGAGCGAATCAACACTTCATGATGGTTAACGATGGTTGATGGCATCTCTTACTAAAAAAATCTAAACAAGAACCAGTCTTGTGGTCAACTACCCTTGCAAATTAATCTGGTTACGTGGAAAATCCACCGCCAACAAAGCAGGTTGACCTGAAAAACATTTCTTCTTAGCTTCCAGGTTAGTTTCCCAACAGGGTCACCCAACCGAACAGATATTGGGTTTCGAATACATACACAGATTGTGAAATATGTTGTTGAACAACTGTACGTATATCGCAAGCTCTGTGCACAGCGGTGAAGAGTTTTCTCCAACGCACTCCCCCTGCTGCAAATCGCCGCAGTCCAGTATGCTTAGATGATCATGAAAACAATCGTTGATGCTGCTCGCTTGACAACATGGGTTGATGAGCAGATGAAAATTAATGTTGAATGGTCAAGGAGGGTGCGTGAAGGTATTGGTAAAGCCGCCCCAGCCAGACCCGCCCTCAAGAAAACAACAGCACCCTTCAATGGTTGGTTAAGGATATATCTCAAGAACTATTTCTCTTGGATGAAAGATATCCCATGCTGGAGAATTTGTAGTGACAATTGATCAGATGGTAGATGGTTAGTGTCAATGATGTGTAGGGTCTCTTCCTCCAAATCATCCTCGCCTTGCGGGTTGTCACTGCATTTGGAGGGCCTGGGACTTGGGTGAAGCCCCCCACAACCAGAACAGGCCAAGGTTGTTTACTGGCACTTGGATCAACATGAAAACACGCCATATCAGGCACCCTGCAATGCAAATTTGAGCAAGTCCACCTCTCAAGGTATGATCCAAACTAGTTTTTGGTGGTTTCAAGTTGTGGGCCCATGTTTAAGACGGTTGCGATTAATAACTTGATATGGTCAATAGTTATCTTAGGTTCTTTTTTAATGCCCAATATTTGATTACTTAACTTTTTGATAGTCATTGACATGGTGTTAAACTTACATGGGAAGAATAAGACAATGAAACCGACAAACTAACATGCGTGGTTTTAGACTTCCCAACCAGCTTCCCGGTCGCGCTCGCTGTCCCGCCCCGTGCATTTCACTGCAGGCAACGACAATCGGACAAAGCCAAAGCCGCGCAAAGGCGAAAAGAACGACAGCTTCGCCAGGTGGTGTGCCAACAGGTGCCCTGGTTTGAATTTTTCCCAGTTTAATCTGTATGTTTATTTATATATGTACATACTGTGTATATCTACATATGTATATGTAAAATACATACCTATATGCTCATGTATTTGGAATCATGTATGCACATGTACTTACTATATCTGTATAGACATACACATTTAGATTTGTTGAAAAATCAAGGAAAAGTCAAAGACATGGAAAACCTTGGGAAAACCAAAAAATCCGAGACTTTCTATTATAGTGGTCCCTGATGACTTAGGAAATAGAAAAGCATACCCCCAAAAATTAAGTACTAAGTCATCTCGCTTTGGTTGAAAATGGTCACCTAGGCTATTAACACAAGGGATCAACGTACGCTGACGTGATCATGAACAATCCTGGATACCTCGACTGGGGATTCACTCAAGATTGTCCAAGCCCATCACTTCGGAACTTCATGCGGTGGGGTGTGAAGTACTTCGAGAACGCCGATGGTGCTTGGGAAATGAGAGACCAACCCATTCAGGACGATCAGGTGGAGTCGATGATCCAGAATCGTCAGATGAAAGAAGCCGGCCCAGTTGGACGCACGAGAGTTTCGAAGCTTTCCTTCCTGCAGAAGAAGAGCAGTCCATGTGCCGGTGGTTGCCCAAAGAATGCGATCAACAAGGCGGGATCTAACTCACACCAAGTCAAAGAGACATGCATGATCTGTGGACATCAGAAGGTGTATCCAAGACCTCAAGTTGCACCTCGATGTGAACCGTCAAGTTGCCCTCATGCCAACACAGACCATCGAGGAAGCAACAAGAGGGTCCACAAGACATGGTGTAAGGATTGTCAATCCAACATCAATGAAGTGCCACAGCACGAGTGGAAGAATGCGCAAGGAGTGACTCAAGCTCTTGCAGAATCAAGCAGAAGAGTCGTTGATGTTGCTTCACGTGCTGTCGAGGAAGTGATGTTGTCACAGGATGAGGCAAAGGAAGTGATCAAGCAGTTCGTGAAGATTCAGAACAGGTCACTGGTGAACAGAAGCACTGAACTCATCTCATGTTTGCAAGATTGTATTGATGCTCATGCAGATCGAGAGTTTGCCATGCTGACACCTCCAACTGGATCACCTGAACGGAGACCAATTCGATCAAGCCCTTCAAAACCATCTGGTTACGTTGCCATCTCAGAGATGATGAACGAAGTGCCAGAGGCCAGCTTGCCACTGATTGATTCTTCCAAGGACCATGACAAAGTGTGGGTGTTGACCGATGAGGGATGCAATTCCATCTGTCATGGTGAGGAATGGAGGAAGAAAGCTGAACGAATCATGCCAAAGTTCATCCAAAAGATCAAGGACGCCGGAGCCAACTTCATCGGCATTGGACAAGCAAAGTGCAGTGGAGCGTACAAGATTCCCTTTGCAATCCAACTTGAACCAAGTGGGTTGAAACTGAAGGGATCTTTCAACTCAACAGAGCTGAGTGGAAGCAACAACCCGCTTCTGTTGAGCCTTCCTGCGCAATCCAAATTGGGATTCATCAAGGATGTGCGCAGAGGAACATGTCACCTGGCTGATTACCCCGGACAAAGTTTACCACTTGCCAGGTCGATCACCACAGGTTTACTCACGTTCTGCATCAATGAACACCTTGAAGACCCCCTTCCATGGCCAATGTCAACATTCATCAACGATGATGTTGATGGAGTTGAGACTCATGGAGTCAGCCTGGTTGCAACAGGTGAGTCCACTCACCCAGCCAATAAGCCAATCACAATCGTCACTTTCGGCATCGAGACAGTTGGAATCGCAGATCGAAGTGCCAGGAGATCTCGAGAGCTTCACAAGCTCATCAAGGGCCTGGACCAAGGATCCTATTCATTCTCTCTTGGGAGTGACCAACATCTCAAAGTCCTGGACCAGGACATGAGGGATAATTACCCCCAGATCCTTGGAGGCACAAACCATGCTGAAGTTCTGTACCTGGACTGCCGAGGCATCGGAGATCCAGGAAGAGACAAAGACCTTCGAGACCACATCGGAACCAATCCATACAACCTTGAACATATGTCCAAGAGCAAGGATTGGCTTCCAATGTTCGAGGAGTTCAACCATCTGATCAATGAGAGGTTGCATTCACCAAACACAGAAAAGGTGGTCATCCTACCTTTCTGTAAGTCTGGTAGGCACAGGAGTCCTCGCAGTGGCCACGTCCTGCAGGACCGACTCTCCAACGATGGAATGAACGTGAGCCTTGAGCATCTCTCTGAAGGCAAGTTCTGGGACAAGACTTGCAAAGGAGCATGTGATGACTGCATGAGGAAGATGCCCAAGGCAGAACAAGCATACAAAAGTGCCATGAAACGATTTGCCGAGCAGTGGCATGGATTCCAACACATCCTCAAGCCAATCAGGAGCAAGGAGTTCTACCTCTCAAGGCAGACTGGACCGCCAGCTACTGCATCAAGTTCCAAGGCCTCAGTTCCAGTGAAGACTGAGCCTGCTGAAGAGAAGGAAAATGCAATTATGGAGCTTGGAGGTGAGAACAAAGAAGGAAGCGTGAAGAAAGAGTCTGTGAAAGAAGAACCCTCCGATGACAGAGATCGAGATCGAGGACGTCGACGAAGACGAGATGGCAGTGGAAGCAGAAAGAGACCCTGTGAAGATGATGAAGAACCCAGATCAGCGATCAGACTGAAGGAGAACAGGGAGACTTCTATGGGCCTTAAGTCTGACGACTCGAATCGCGAGGCGATCGATGTCGCACTTTTGGAGGACCTCCTCAGTCCTTACCTGGATGAGGATAGGTTGATGGACCGTATATGCCGAGAATTCATGACTCGGGTATACTCGGTCTTTCGACCACAAAACATTGCCCAGATCGGGTACTTGATGGAGAAACACAAGCGAGATTATTTTAACTTGATTTTGTCCATCTCAGACAAATATCTTCGATACGACCCCGGCTCTGCTGGAGCAATGCTTGAAGATATTTGTTTTCGTGTATCTGAAGAGCGCAAAGAAGACAAGAGGGACACCACTGCAGCAGCAGCATCATCCTCAAGTGACCCGCGGGACATCCAAATGGAACAAATGAAGGCGATGGTGGTGCAAATGCAGGAGAGCCTTCTACAGCTGCAAGCTGGGAAGACAGGTATGACCCTCAAGGCTGCCAAGTCTGAGGAAGAGAAGAAGGACAACTATGACGACTCCAAGCCGGACTATGGAGGAGATGATGATGAGGAAGACAAGAAGGAGGCAGATGAGAAGGAAAAGGCTGAAGAGAAGAAGGAAGGAGAAAAGGAGAGGAAAGAGGTCAACTTGACCCCAAAGCAGCCAGACCACCCACCAGCGCACGCGAAGAACAAGCCATGGAATCCTCCGAAGACAGACATTCACGCACCATATGATCCAAACCATCCATCTGCACGTCAAGACCTTACCAGGTTTGACATAGATTCAGAGATCCCTCAAGAGCTACCTGCTGATTTTCTCAACCGAATCTTCGAGGGCAGCAACAGAAAAAGGAACTTCATGCTCTGGATTCCCAACAAGGCTGCAGACCACCCGAAGATCAGAGTCAATGCAAAGTTTGAGCCTGGAATACTTATGTCAAGTATCCAGATGATTACACATGGCGCAGAAAATCGACTCTGGTCCAATGGCGTGAAGGAGACGGATGGGAGCTGTATGAAGATCGAGTGAAGATCGCATCATACAAGAGTTTCTCCTATTCACCTGCAAGGGCGTTGATTTTCTTGCTACCACCAAGAACCAACTTGGATGGTGAAAGTTTTGGATACAAGCAAGCCTATATGGCGACCATGGACATTCCTGACCTGCGCTATGCCTACACCAACGTGATGAGCAAGAAGGAGCGCAAGGAATTCCACGAATGTGTTAGGAAAGAACATCACAGGAACAACTTGATGCGGAGTATCCTGGGAAAAGCAACTTTTGCAGGACTGGTTTTCCTGGTTGCTACTCACGAGTTCACAGACAGCGCACAGATGTTCGAAGATGAGAATCTGATCATCAGATCTCCAGGAAGCAATTGTAGATTCTACAACGATCCAACTTGGTGTAACAATGTGAAGGACGAGATCGAAGAGATCAAGCCTGATCTGGTTGCGGCCATCCAACAACTGGATGACAATCAGACACCTGTTGAAGACTTTTGGTTGAGAAATGTCTTCAAGTCTTTGTCAGATGGGCAAGCTGGCGTGTTGATTGATGCTGCAATGACACCAAGATGGAGAACATGGCAGAACAACCCCATCGAATATGAGAAGTTTGGTATCTTCAAGGTGTACGAGACAAGAGGTGACCTAGCCATTGGCACCTGCTGCCAACACATGGCTGAACCTCTGGTTGATTGGTGCAACCAACAATCACGATATGATTGCCCAAAGAGTATCGACACCATTGGAGAACCTGAACTTCTGGAAGTTCTGAACTCATCATTGACTGAAGCAATGAATCGATTTGAAGTCGATGTTGCATTCCCTGCTGAAGCTCGACAAGATGATGCAGACATGCAAGGGAATCTTGATGGCATCTTTGACGAGAGGGTAGACCTTGACATAGCGCTACCTGATTCAGAACAACCACTTGTTGATGCAGAGATTCTGGACAGCTTACCTCTTCAAGGTTTTCCTGTGGAAGAAGCTGAAAGGAGAAAGATGTGGAGCAGAGTTCCACGAAGGGCCAGAGTGGCGATCCGCCGTCTGCACAACATGTTGGGTCATAAACCCAAAGATGTGATGATTCAGATCTTGAAGAGTGCAAAAGCTGACCCTGAACTTGTTCAGGCCGCTCGACACTTCAAGTGTGATGCATGCTCAGTGTCACATGAAGGAGACAAGACCCATCCTGTGTCTGCGTCCCCAAGGTTTGAATTTAACCACACAGTCACAGTTGATGTGTTCGAGACCCATGACGATGAAGGACACCGACACAGCTGGTTATCCGTTCTGTGCAATGGCACATGTTATCACAGAGTGGTACATGTAGCTGATGACGGTGGGCAACCCGCATCCAGCAAATGCCTTGAAAAGTTTGCTCAACATTGGGCAAGTTGGGCTGGATGGCCTCGAGTCCTTTGCACGGATCGAGGGTTGCATAACCGAGGAGCCTTTGCCAAAGGTCTTCGAGATCATGGAGTCCAGATCCGCACCGCTGGACTGGAAAGTCCAGAACACATCGGCAGGGGAGAAAGACACGGAGGTATTGTCAAAAGAACTTGGAGACGGGTTTGCCGAGAGCTACACATTTCCGGCAAGGCTCAAGCGAAACTTGCGATGTCAAACATCGTGGTCGAAAAGAACGAGTACATCAGACATGGCGGGTTTTCACCGGCTCAATGGGTACTTGGAAGGCGACCACGTGGGATCGCAAATCTTTTTGATGAAGATGAATTTGCTGACTCAGGTGTTATCGAAGTATCTCTCGATGGCAGCACCGCGTTTGGTTTTCAGACCAACTTGAGACATGAAGCCAGAAAAGCTTTGGTACATCAGGACTGTCACCGCCGAGTGAAGTCTGCTTTGTTAAGAAACGCAGCACCTTTACCAGGCAAGTACTCTGCGGGAGATTTGGTTTGCTACCGCATCAACAGACTGCAAGGACAAGCTGGTCGAGTTGAACCGCAATGGAGCTCTGTGAGTCGAAGCATTGGATTTGACAACAAGACCGTCTGGGTCATTCACGGAGGAGTTCCAGTTGCAACTTCAATTGGAAAACTTCGACCTTGCACATCTGCAGAAGCCCTCAGCTACTCCATCATCAACCAGACCTTTGCGCCTGGACAGGATGAAGGAGAGGTGAACGAGGAGCAGAGATTCATTGACCAACGCGATGGCAATGATGCGGATAGCGAAGCTGATATGCCAGAGAGGCCAAGACAGCGGAGGAGAGTGAGATTCCGGGACGATGGATCGGGAGTAATGGCTATGACTCCAGTTCCTGTGCCCGGAACACCAAGGACCGTGGAAAGAAGACGTTCTTCCGCTACAGAATCACGGGCGGAACCCGAAGTTGAAGCGCTCCCGCCGTCAAGAAGAGAGTCCATTGCGGAACCGATCGAGGAAGACCCAAGCGATGAAGTCTTCCAAGACGACGGTAATCAACAAGACGGGACTGCTGACATAGCATCTCAACTTGAAGAAAAGACCAAGGAGATTCAAAGGAAGCTGAGCGACTTAGCCAACTCACTCGGTAAGTCAAAACGTACTTGGGAAGAGTACAGTGCGTTCATGGTTGACCGCGTTGAGGGAGCCGAGACCTACGTGAAAAGAAGAAAGAAGTATGTTTCCAAGAAGAGAAAGGAAGCAGCTGGCAAAGTGTTGAATTTCAAGAAAGCAACACCTGAAGCCAGAGATGGTATCTTGGCGGCCCGACAGGCCGAATGGCCCAAGTGGAAGCAATTCAATGCAGCTATCATTCTAAGCAAAGAAGATAGCCAGAAACTACTTGATGAAGGTCATCAAGTCATCGGTACTCAATGGGTAGACGTTGACAAAAACGAACCATTTCGCACGCCGCAGAATCCAGATATCCCTCCAAAGTACAAAGGACGATTGGTTGTACGAGGAGACCAGGAGTCTGGAAACGTAAGATCGGATTCACCGACTTGCGACACAGAAGCTCAGAACATTATTTTTTCATTTGCGAGTTCGCGACGACTGCGCATCAGCAGCGCCGATATTACCAATGCTTACTTTCAGGGAGAAAAAATGGACAGAGTCCTGCTACTTAGACCTCCAAGAGAAGGACTGGAAGAAGAACAATTGGAGGACGGGCAGCTCATGCTTGCTCGAGTTCCAGTGTATGGAGCTCACGGCTCTGGGAGAAAGTTTTGGAAAAGAATCCGTCGCGACCTGACCGAAAGAGGAATCAAGGAAAACAAGATTTTCCGTGCTTTGTATACTTTGACCGATAGCAGCGGCAAAGTCATCCTCATGCTTGGAACCCACGTAGATGATTTGATTTGGGCATGTGAACCTGAAGCCCAACATATCATCGATGACATACTCAAGACGTTTCAATGTGGGAAAGTTGAAACGGGAAAGTTCAGGTATTGCGGAAAGGACATCGAACAAGACGAAGATTTCAACATCCGCGTCACTTGCCGCAAGGCCGACATCGCACCAGGACGACTACCAGGAGACCCACTTGACGCAGAAGAGAAGACTTCAATGAAGTCGATTGCTGGAAGTCTCGCATGGATTTCCAGACAATGCCGTCCAGATTTGTCATATCGAGTATCGCGAGTGCAATCAGCATCAGCGAATGGATGCGTAGCCGACCTACGTGAAGCCAACAAGCATGTCGATTACGCTATCGCCACTGCGGAGCGTGGATTAACGTTTAAGGCCGGCATCCTTTCGTGGAGTCCGGATGATCCGATGATCACATGTGTCATCTCGGATGCGTCACACGCAAACGAGAGTGAGGACCTGATTATCAATGGTCATGCGCGCCGCGAACCACATCGATCACAAGGTGGGCGACTGATCTGTTTAGGAACAGATTCACTGCGAGAAGGAGAAGAAGGTGGCATACACGTCATCTCTTTTTCAAGCACGATTGTGCGTCGTGTCTGCCGTTCAACGATGCAGGCTGAAGCTTATTCGCTTCAAGCTGGTGTTGAAGACGGTGATCGCGTACGGGCAGCAATCTGCGACATCTTCAGAGGACTTGACAAGAGACATTGGGAGCGATCCGCTGCAATGCTTATGAAGCAAGTCTGGTTCTCAGATTGCAGGTCAGTAGTTGACTCGTTACTGAACCCTTGCGCCACCAAAGCTGCAGACAAGCGACTCTCAATTGAACTTGCGTCAATGAGGCAAAGTTTATGGAGAGTGCCTGGTGCATCAGAAGGAGATCCATTCCTACAAGACGAAAGACCCAAGAACACCACAGACATCGTGGGATGGATTGATACCCACAGGTGATGATCGCCGACCCACTCACGCAGGTGATGGATCCATCAAAATTGATTCAAGCATTGGAGACGAATCGATGGAATGTTGAACAGCCAATCAATGCAGTCATCGTCAAGAAAGCCAAGCAACTTCAGAGGAGGAAGTTGACACAAGAAACCATTCCCGACATCTACAAAAGGATATGCCACCAGCCGGGTGAATATCACATGGACCAGAACACTGTGATCGTTGACCACGACACAGATAAGATGAAGTCAATTGACCCACCTTATCGATTTCGGACTACCTGGTTTCGCAAATCCGGTAGATGGCAAAAGACCGAGGACGCCGTAACCTACGAGAGCCTAAAAGACCATTCGGAAAAGATCTAAGTCTATCCCGTCGAGAAGATGGTGACGATCTTCCACGACGACGTGAAGACATGAAGGGCGCCGTTTTTTTGTACAGTTTTAGCATCACCACACCGACAGAATCACGGGTGTGAAGGTATGCTGTTTAGGGCTGTAAATTAAGTGGTGATCCTCTACTAGGACATCTTGTAGTTGTACAGTTGCTTGTTTCAGCCGTTGTTCACCGCAGAGCGCGCTTTTGAGTCAAGCTGCGAAAAGAAACGGTTGCCAGTTTTCACAGGTATCACCATTGTAATGACCACTATTGGCAATTGGTGGCCATGGTGGTTAGAAAAGTGCCATGACAATAAGGTACCAGTTGCAGCAAAAGGGTATGACATTTGCCATGACATTTGCCATGGTTGGCAGCGCTATTCGCCCGCTGTGATAAGCAACTTGCAGTTCCAATTTCCGATTGAACACATTGTTCATTGCTTTCCTATCATTTGCCGCGATCTAGCAGGACTGACCATCATAAATCATCTTTGATCCATCATCAACTATCAACTAGCAACCCTCAATGACTAACCATTATCCCACATCGACACTAATTCTGAACTGCCAGACCAACGATCAACCATGGCCATCATGCCACCATACACCATGAGATTAACCATCAGGTTAAGCTCCAACCATTATTGATGACCGCCCAACAATCAACCAACCATTTACGATCATCATCATCATCATCATCATCACCACCACCACCACCACCATCCACCCACAATCCACCCATAATCCACCCATAATCCACCCATCATCACCCATCCAACCGCTCACCATCCAACCATCCACCCATCACGCCCACCTTCCACCCGTGCCACCGACCGCCGAGGCGACCTTTCAAACCTGACGTCCACGTACCGCAGCTCCTTCAGCCGTGGCGTATGAAACAAATGCCCAGCCGTGGATGGATTTGTTTACCCACAACGTTGGTTAATGATGACTCATGGTTAGTGATGATTAATGATGTTTATTAATGGTGGTTATTAATGATGGTTAATGATGATGATACATTTTCATCAAAACAATGATGATGTTAGTGGTTAAAAATGATGGTTAATGATGAAGATGATGATGATGATGATGATGATGATGGTGATGGTGATGGTTAATGGTTATAGATGATGATTAATTTTTATTAGAAGGACGGATGATGATTAAGGATGACCAACCCTTTGTTGGATAACCCTATGGACCCCAGTAAGGTTTTACAATGATTTATGGACAATTGTTTACCCGAAACATTGGTTAATAATGGTTAATGTTAGTGGAGGCGCCTGCTTAATGAGGCTAAATACTAGTACATGTTGGTGAAGGCGCTTAATTAAGTTTCATTGTTGCGTAGTTGCTAATGTTTGTGCAGGCGCTTGCCTAATGATTGCTTCATGCTCAGTTGTTGACCAACCAATGCTTGATCAGGGTTAATACCAGCAATTGATGGTGGTTAGTAAGAACGACAAAAATCAGAAGAACAAGACAATATTAGCTTTTTGGATGCTTGGTTTTGGATGATCGTGGCATGATGCCAAGTAGGGTATGGAAGCACAACCAGTCGAAGGTTAGTGACTTGTCAGGAGAATCTCATAATCGATTGACGAGTCAGTGTTTCATTCATCACGAAGAACTGTGTATAAAACAAGTCGGTCACAGTCAAAGAAGCCTAACAACCAGTCTTGAGGTTTGTTGCTTTGGTGAACCTCACGCTCCCAAAAAAGGGTTTTGGTTTGTTGCTCTTCGCTGCTGGGTTTTTGTTCAACCCCGATTTGTATTTTCGGTGGTCAAAATCCAGCCAAGATACATTCAAAACTGCTGCTTTAGATGATTTCCGTTTGTTTTCAGTATCGTTCGACCACCGAAAAACAGATCTCTTTGAGATTTTAAGTTTCAACTTGTTTTTTTATGATAAAAAACCGAAGTTTCAAATTTTAGAAGATTTTGTGCTCCACTCGGTGGGCGCCTCAGATCGAAGGCCAGGATGGTCAGCTCCCGAAGGGAAAGGATCAGCCCCACATCGACTGCGGCGGGAGGAAAAGCAGGTCATGATGACCTTTCGGGAGTCAAACTTACCAGTCAAGCACACCAAGCTGATTGAAATCCGGTTTCTAATCAACCAGTTGGCCGTTAGATATGGTGATTCTGTCCTATCAATTGTCAACCTGACTATTGTTCGATTTTGTGTGTGTGACTTCATCCCATGATTCGCGGCTTGTTTGCGGTACTTGGCTCATGATTCTACACGTCTTGCAGTTTTTTCCGACAAAGAAGTGAACTATGACCGACAACAACTGATGGTTGATTACATCAGGGGCGCATATGAGAGCTGATTTACGCGGAATAATTGGAGCCTATCGTGGAATTGCCCGCTACCCAACCACAGAACAAATCCACAACGGAGTTGAAATAGTTCAATGAATTACCCATTACTGTGAGTCAAAGTCCATCACCCTAGATCCAGCTTGTTGAAATCAAGTGCTCACAAAAACCAGCCAACCAACCACAGACAACCAACGAAACCAACCAACCAAAGACAACCCACCAAAACCAACCCAGCCAACCACCCTGCCAAGTCAAGCTGCTGCTTAGACCCACTGCCCCAGTGCACCCTCCGCCATGACGGATGCCGGGCATGCCGCTGTCCTGCAAGCGAAGCGCTTCAGTTGCTCCGTGTCCGCTGGTCTGGTGGCAGGCGACCTGCGATGGTTCAGAGAAGTTCATATGGCGAGCTGGGTCAAGGCTTTGACCATCCATTGAATGGTGGATAATGACCAACAAGTCAACAATAATAACCAACAAGTTGGTCATTTAATGAACTTAATCCACCATTGACCAATAATAACCATTCATTTAATTAATGGTCAATGGTTGGTCAACAAATATTAACCAACAAGTGAACAACAACCAACAAATAATGGTTGGACCATCATAATAACCAACATAATAATCAACAAGTCAACAACAATGGTTGGAATACAATGGTTGATTATTTCTTCATATCCCATATCGCCCATATCCCATAGCAGTTGGGTGTTCAACAAAATCGGATCCAAGATTAATCCAAGATGTTCCGAGATCCAACACGGAATCAGTCATGACACCAAGACGTTCAGCATATAGACCTGTGCTGGATCAACATCAATGCATTAGGGATGTTGTATTCATCCAAGATTCCACTTAAAGGGGACTGGTTCAGCACCAGGCTTCTTGACCAACCCCACCGAGACCATTCGAGTGAGATGGCAGGCAGGACCTGGCAGCCGGCCGGTGCTCATTAGTGGATCAACCAGTGACAAGTTCGGTTGGATCAACTGAAGGGATGGCATAATCAGTAGTTGATCAAGTGCGGAAGATTTCCAATAGGGATGCCCATCTTCTAGACCCCCCACCTTATTTTCTAGACCCCCTCCCTATTTTCTGCACCCCCTTTCCAATATCCACTACTTGATCATGAACATATTCACGCGCATATCCAACAGTCAATTGCGAGTTGACTTATGAGTGGGGTAAAGGTGCTTGTGGACAACATTTGCCTACACCTAGATCCAGTCTTTGAGTGAAGAAATGCAAGACACATGGGTCAAAACTCAGCAGGCATACGTAGATTTTGCGACAACTTTGGTGATCACTGTCAACCATAAGCAGACTAGGCAACTGTGAGAGGGGGATTTCTGGTGGAATGCCGCTGCATGGCTGCAACCAAAGGATAGTCTGTAGCCGATTGACAACAGAGATGAAACTGATGAGCGAGTGGACATACAACTGACCAATACGGGGTTGATTGATCAGGGCGGCCAACGGCGTCATGAGCTTCGCTCAATTGCTAGATTCAGTCATAGCTATCATATTGTTCTTCTATTTGCAGCCAGTTACATCTACATCACTACAAGCAACAACTATCATCATCATTTTTAGCCATCGTGACTGATAGAAGTGGTTTGAACGGATTATGATAACATGATAACCAACAAGGCAATGACCATCATCACTGTGCGATGCTCATGTATTACTGTTGGGAAGCGATTATGATCGATATCCAGTGGACCAAAAGCAAAAATCATTGGCCAACACGAAGCTGAAAGCTGCCGGATCATGTAATTGGCCCTTAGAACAGGATGATTGGAACTCGTTCAACGCCAGTGATGGATAGGTTGAACATCATGGTGGTTGACAATGGCTAGAGCTAGTGTTGAGTAGTGAAGGGCTAATAGCAATTGATGATATGTTGGAGGCAACCGACCAACAGATCAATTAGTTGGGCACATGCAGTGATGGGGAAGCAAAAAGTGCATTAAAGTTGTGAAAATGTTCGGCAAACGAACGAGAAAGGTATCCAACCATGGCCACATAGACTATCGTTTCATGAGGATCTTCTCCCCGAGGAGGTGGCATGTTAGGCACCACTCTCGGCCACCACTTTGACCAAGTACATGTAACTGCATCACAGTGAAACCTACCACTACATTATGACCAATTGCTCCCAAGCCACCATCTCAGCTATTCACATGGGAGAAGTGTAAGAGATCTTGTCCTAGCCCGAGCAGCCGTACACCCTTGCTGCACCACGACTTCTCGCCGTGTCGCACCCCACAGGTGTTGTCAATGACGTCGCCTACAGCCGCGGAAACAGGCGGAGACGCGGAAAGATCTTGCCGAGTAGTTGGTAGCATTCAATGTGTGAACCATGAGGATTGGGTGCGAACCGGTGAATTGAGCTTCAGATTTAAGGTGATAATCAACCTTCAAAGAACTGGTTTCTACTCGTTTGCTCAGGTACCCATCCCGAAGCAGGTTGGCTACAAAACAGCTCTCGGTTTCTTTGCAACTGGTGGAGTTATGAACCATTACCATCAGGACCCATCATTAGCAATCAAGAACCACCGTTTCCGATGATCAAATGTCATCAAGCGTGAAAGTAGCACGTATCACCATCATTTGCCACCACCAGCCATTACTCCACCATCAATAAACCATCAGCTAATGCCATCGCAATCAAGTATCATGAAATTTATCATCACAACCAACATTGACAATCAGCTGCCACAAGTGTACCCTTTTGGTAAACGAACAAAAATTACCCTTGTGACAGGTAAACCACATTTGGAGGCTGCATCTAGGTAAAACACTTGTTTACCAGCTAAGAATCACCATTACTATGGATAAATCACCCTTTTGATAGGTAAAATCACCATTTTTATAGGTATTATCAGTAAAATCACAATTTTTATCCAAAAAATCACAATTTTCATCGGTAAAATCGCCATTTCTATAGGTAAACCACTCTCCTTTGGAGGCTACCTATCCTTCAGAGCCGCTGGTTGCACCAGGCCTCTTGCAGTTCGCAAGGCAGATCCTGAAGTCAGAGGCCTGTGTGGTGGTGCTTGGAGTCATGTGAATTCGTTGGTGAATGATGGTTCATGGGTGGTTCATTTGGTGGTTGAATGATGGTTAATTGATGGTTAAATGATGGTTAATTGATGTTTCATTGATTGTTATCAGTGATCAATGACGATTCATGGTTGACAGTGATGCTTATTCTGGTGATGTGTATGCTCAAAAGGAGTGAAACCGGGTACATTCAATGGTACAGGCCACACGGCAGGATTCGGCTGACCCCAAGATACAGCCCAACTCGCGTACGTGAATGGGGGTCGTGAAGCTAGCTCCAAAACTGACAGATATGGTGGTTTATCAGAATAGGGGTACCCTAAAAATGGTTGGTTCATTACTCAGAATAATAACTAATATTGAATGATTTTGGGGAGCCCCTATTTTATGAAACCAGCATATAGCTGGTCATGTAATATGAGCCACCATAGGTATCCAACAGCCATGCACTGATGATCATATACACAGATGGCGCAGCTGAAATACGAGGGCTGGGGGAGTGACCATGACACAGTCCCAATGGCTCCTCAGTGGGACATGGCATGATGGCGACAGCATGATGTCGTTGATGTTTCTTGAAGGAAAAGACCAGCTACCTCCATTACCTCCTCTCAGTGTGTCGAGAGAAGGTGATCTTCTAACGTACGGCAACTCCTTGCTTCCACTCAGCCCCCTCCATCTCAAAGCACACTCAGCCAAGCAGGAAGTGCCGACTTGCGTTCAAACCATTGTGCCTGGCGATGCATCACCTTGGTTCACCCTATCAGCCATCAATCTTAAGCCTATCAAGAAACTGCTTCTCCGGTGAGTCATTGAAAACCAAAGTCGTCATCATCATCATCATCAAAAACCACTATAGACCCTACTTATTGTTGCTCATTAACCCTTATAGTTAACCATTAGTTAACCATGGCTGTTGGTGATCGCCCGTGGCCATTTGCTACGCCACAGCGACACGTCGCGCAGGGCCTGATCCGGGGCCTGTGGCTTCCGGGCTGCACCGGGTGGATGGCCAGCTTTGGAGGTGCCCCCAGCCGCTGTTTGGAGGGAATGCATGGTGGTCATGGTTGGTCATTAGCTATGGTTATTGGTTCTGAATGGTTGTTAATGGTTGTAACTATGGTTATTGGTTATCACTGGTTGTCAATGGTTGCTGATTGTTGCTAATGCCATTTTTGGTTCTTGTGCTTGTGAATTGATGGTTGATATACGGCTAATGATGGTTGATAGTGGTTGAAATTGTCAATTCTTCACTAGTAGTGATCACCATGAACCAACATGCACCAGAGATGAACCTATTGAGATTCCCTTTGCCACCATGCAAAGACTGACAGCGAATGCTTTGCTGCTGCAATGTCTCGAAAGTTTTGATGTGAGTGTTGTTTGTGAAAAGCTGGTTTCTTCAACAGATCCGCTGTGGTCAACAAGGTGTTTGTAGTACCAAGATGTAGCACCAACCCCTTTTTCCAATGTTTGATATTCCTCACCACTTGGTAACTAGGCAGATTTTTGCATAGGCATAGACACCCCCTGCAATTTGTAGCCTGCTCTCCCGTAACTTCACATGTGCCACGGTCAAAAAGCAGCATTTCCCTGCCCAGGTGATTGTCCTCCACGTGATCCATGCCATGTTAGGCATGTCCTTCCCATCCTTTGGAGGATCCCCGGTGTAGGACACGCAGATCCCCAGTGGTGCCCACCGTGGCAGCCACCAGGTGCCTTCGGCGTGCGCATGGGAATCTACGAATCGGCCCAGGGACCTGAAGGAAGGCTGTTGAGCTGGCGAAGAGGGGTGGTTACCATGGATGAACAGCTGGCTTTGGGGGTGGTGAAGGGGGTGGTTACTGGGGTTGAGGGGTGGTTAATGGGTGGTTAAGGGTGGTTAAGGGGTGGTCAAGGGTGGTTAAAGCTGTTCACAACCCTGATTCATCATCAGCAGGTTGGTTAAGAGGTGGTTCGTATCGTTCATGATGGTTGATGGTTAATCATGGTTGTGAACCATGGCTGATGATGGTGAACGGATACAATTTGATCATTGATCATGGGTAAGAGGTGGTTAACGATGGTCAAAAATGGTTGATCATGGCTAATGAATGGTTCTTCATTGTTGAACGGAGACATCAAGTATTTCGGGTTCCCCCATTCTAGGATACAACCATATAATCATGTATGTGTTGCTATTGAATTTACCAGCAGCCAAGAGATCACGACTTGTCTTCATCATTGTATGGTTGGTTCTGGTTCTTCAACTCCAACAAAGAGGATGCCTTCCATTTTTGAATGTTGGCAGAAGGGGATTTTTGACTCATGGCCAGTTATACGCTATGCACTGTGAACCCCACTTGGTTTTGGCAGATTCCTCTGTGATCACGAGCCTCACAATGATCCACCATTGTTGACCAGGATTCCATCACCAAGTGCCAAGCTCTACCAATCATCAACCATCAACCAACCATCAACCAACCACCAACCATTATCCACCTCAACCAACCTTCAAAAAAAAATCAACCAATCATCAACCAACAATTTCCCATCATTCACCATTCTCCACACTTTCAATTTGCTCGCCCAGGTCCGCTGCGGTGTTGAGTCGACGACTGGTTTGAGCAGGAGCTGACGATCGGGACATGGCACGGAGTTCAACGCTTTGACAAATGGTGGTTGACCTCAAGCCATAGGGATACCCCGAAATCATCCTTGATATCAGAACTAGTATTTAGTAGTACTTAGTTATCATGCTTTATTTTAGTCATTCACAGTAAGACACCAATCATTTTTTAGGTTCCCTATTTTGAGAAACCACCAAATATGCCCGGGGGAATCTCGATGGACTGATGGATAGTGTTGGAGGAGGCTCTAGTAGGGGATACTAGTAATACCAATCCTGGATGAATAAACCTCTGGATGAATATCCCCCAAAAGCCTTTGTTTTCCATCGAAATGGCACCTCCAACTAGTAATCCGATGGTTTATAAAAATCCCATGGTTTATAAAAAAATCCATGGTTCACAAAAAATAAAAATCCCCAGATTTCTATGTGCAGATTCATTTTGAGCAGCGGCTGAAGGAGTCCCAAGACTGCCTTCATCGCGGGCCTTTGTCGGATGGCTCAGCCGGCGAGGTCAA
The DNA here is from genome assembly GCA_009767595.1 of Symbiodinium kawagutii. Classification (NCBI taxonomy): domain Eukaryota; class Dinophyceae; order Suessiales; family Symbiodiniaceae; genus Symbiodinium; species Symbiodinium kawagutii. Next base: position 235,347 of record VSDK01009018.1, on the reverse strand, counting down.
GCTTTCTTCGTTGGCAATCCATGGATCGAAGGTGGAAAAAGGGAGCGGTCGATGTAACCATATGGTAATAGGTGAAAAAAACTTCATAGGAGGAGATGTAACCAATGGATTATCATGGACATTTCCTATCATAAGGAGATGACCATTGGTTATAGGTGAAAAAAAATTCATAGGCGGTCTCCCTTTCATATCTCCAATGAAAGGAACATGCAACAAACAAGTTTTCACAGTATAATCTCCAACAAAAAGACATGGCGGTGGGTACCCGGTAGCCCCTGGTGTACCATCATAAACCAGGCTGTTTTTCATTATCCTCCACAAAATTGATGGTTGATAGTGACCCATGACGCCATGTACTTGGTATATTCCCTACTCACCAAATCTCAAGCAGTAGATGGTATATTCAGGTGCAAATCTGCAGAAAGAACCCTTACTCCCTATGATTATAGCTTAATGTTCCTCACTTTTTATCATTCACCAAATCTCAGGAACCTCAGGTGATCACACCAGGTGACCAATCATAGCCGTGTCCCAGCTCGTGGCGTCGCCGAGGTACAGGTTCCATCGCCAACGCCGTGTGTTGTCCCTTCTTCCAGGCCAAGAACCGCTTGCAGGCGCCGTGGTGGTGGGACACAGCAGGTGCCTACCCAGGTGGGCATGGGGGTTTGACCACCTCCCATGTTTGCCCCCAAGTGATGGATAGCTGAGGAGTAGAAATGATCAACAAAGGATGATTCAGGGTTATGGCTTGAGAAATAACCTGATGAGCCATAGAACTGGGATGATTGTTATGATCAACCATAGGTTTGGTTTTTGTGGGAGCTTGAACCACTAGAGAAATGATCAGCTGCCGCATAGCTATGGCTTGTTTGACACGTCACTACTCAGCAACGTGAGTTGAGCTCCATGGGGGCTGCAACTCCAGTGGTCATCTCCCTATGGATTACATGTGGTGGTTTCTCATGTCATAGGTGTCCCCCCAAATCTTCCAATAGTAGTCATCTATAGTAGTAAACCAACCATAACTTGGGGGGTCCCATATTTTGAGAACCCCCCATGGTGCTTTTTCCAGGGCCCATCACACCGAATTCCTCAGCCATGGCGAGGGATGGTTGTTTTCGCTCAGGCGCAGGCTGGAAGCAGCTCAGGATCCAGGATCATCGTTGGAACCCGGGAGGACGTGAGGCTATGGATCAATATTAATCAACCAACTAATGGGGGATATTCCCCAACAGTAATAGTGAAAAAACCATCAATAATGGCTTATAAAAACTATATAACAACCAACCAAATCATAGGGAAAACAATGGTTAATGATAGGGGAACCAGGGGTACGGGGTTTTGACCCACTGCCATGAGGGAAAAAGCACCGCTATCCGTTCATGAATCCAGGAGAGGCAACGGTAACCTGACTAATTGCAGTTGATGATGCTTGATTTGACAAACAGCTGGCTATCAATGTTGCCTTTGCCAGCTGTTTTTTCCCTTCCATTTGACTTTGATTTCAGTCGTTTTCCCTTCCAGAAGATGTTCATTTCAACTAGAATGCCTGTTCTACTTCTTTGTCTCTTGTGATAATGGTCGTTCTCTGTGTTTGCTTCTTTCCGATCCACTTGTTCTGCGCAGTTGTTTTCTACCACTTTTGCTTTCCATTTCGAAGGAACCAAGCAGCAACATCGAAGAAACCCACGGCCGAGCTGTACTGGAAACTCATGTTTGATCATCCCATATCATTTGCAGTACAGCTATCAAACAATTTCCAACCCTTTGATCATCCCGACATCGTTTCTCCCTCTTGGCTTCGATGCTTTCCTCACCCCGCGCTGAGCCGTCACCGGCTTCCCCAGGAGTTTGGCTGGAGAGCTGCTGAGCATCATCAAGGAAAACGGCTTCACAGGTTCGCGTCGATCAAGCATTCGCCAGTTGGAAGGAAATCGCTAGAGCTTCAGGTGATATCAGGTGATATTACATGGTGTATCAGTACTATACTAGTCAAATGCCAACAAATTTGAATCATGTTCTATTATCAAATCATGTCACATACTTGGTTGTCCAGTGAAAGACTTGTCGTTGATGGATGATGCGTGGTTTGTTTTTTGATGTGGCTATTATCCTATGATATCCTGTGTTTCTTGAACAGTTCATTCTTCTATGTTTAAGACATCATCATCATCATCATCATCATCATCATCATCATCATCATCATCATCATCATCATGCAGCAGAAGTATCCACGAGAAAAAAGTACGGACAACCACTACCCATGATTCAACATTGCTATGTAAGTATATATCCTTTACTCGTGATGAACCAACCCTGGACCAGCTTCTTGACCACGAAATGTGCCTCAATTTGACCATGAAATGTGCCATATAACTCTCATGATCAGCCAGCCCTTAACCGGCTGACCCTGAACTGCACAACTCGCCGCGGCCAGGGCTGTACCGAGGAGTACCAGCACTCTTCATGAGGTGCAACAGCAACGCTAAGCAGTGAGTAGTTTCGAGACGTGATCAGCTGAATGCTTAGGAAATGGTAGAGACATGGTAGGGAACCTAAGAATGGTAGGATTCAGCAGTGACCAACCGCAATGGTTAGGTTTTGGCAAAGAGTGCTTACTGCTTGGTTTTGTAAACTGATCATTTGTTGTTCAATCAGATTGGATCAAATTGGCTAATGAGTTGCGCTAGACAATGATGCTTCGCGATGATTAAGAATTTTTAACGACTAGCCATTGTTGATAACCATGAATGAAAACCAACAACAACGACAATAATGGATGGTTGATGATCACGAGGGGGTTTACTTGCTGACCTAAAAGGGGTTCTTCCAGCCCATCATGAAGATAGGAACAGATGGTGTCGAAATATCAACAGCAGTTGCAGCGTTGGGTTTTGACATACACATTCACGAGCAATGATAGATGATCAAGTCACTCACTCACTCACTCACACACTGCACAGGGATGCCAAGAAACCCCCTCCGTGGAATCTCACAAGGCATCTGGCAGAAACACCGTACCCTAAGGTCAGGTGTATATCAGAGACACAGGGAAACCGTGTTTCGGCACCGTCCCCCCCTCGTCAGGGCCAGTGATAAAGGCACTAGCCATTATCCATCATTGATTGATTATTTTTCACCAATTGTTTAGCACAGCATCGCGTGTTTATCATTTCAGCGTAGTTGCTTCTTCGCCAAGCCTCTACGGCCTCTCAACCAGATCAATGACACCAATCAACTATTTTTCAGCAACCATCTATGATTGTCACCAACCACAAACCATCATGATCACCAACCACCAAGCACCACTGATAACCATCAATCACTAACAAGCATCAAGCATGACAACCAACCATGAACCATAGCAACCATGAACCATTTTCATTCATAAACTATCCATCTTTAGGCTTCCCACTATCAAGAAAGTCCCATAGATCTATCATGATCACCAACCGCCCCCCAGCCACCCACCACCCACCACCTACCATAACCATGGCACCCAACCCTAGACGCCACCAGGGGGGGGCTCATCGCTGGTGGCCAACTCTTTGGTTATGACACGACACCTGGCGAAGCACAGCTGCTATGAGATGGGAACCAACGAACTGATGAATCTCTTGGTGAAGAAAATGTTGGTTAATATAAAATAGTATTAAATAATCATTATCTCAACTGAACGTTGGTTGAGAGAATCCAAACCATGTTGGTTATATAATATCAATCGAAACCAACAAGATGGGAACCAACAAACCATTTTGATATTGGTGCGCAGAGGAGACACGAGGGGGAGGCTGGTGCTTCTGCATCACCTGCGCCGGCGAACAATAAGGTGAGGGCCCCCACGGGTTTGGTCATGAAGGCTATGCGCACCAACCGCACAGGTAGCCGCGGACGACATTGCCTATGTAGCGTCATCAAGAGCCATTTGAAGGAGAAGCGCGGCCCGGAAAAGGCGAAACGCCTTCCGCCTGTCTTGTGGAGAGCAGAGGCTGTGGACGACTTCGATGGCAGCGCATACCCTGCGCTGAAGGAGCGTTACCTCTCAGCGCGCACCTTTGAAGAGCTCAATGTTTTTGGGCTGGGACTGGCGGGGGGGGATCCTGGCAGAGAATGACCAGGGTGAGCGGGGCGTGGTGCCCACAGGCCCTGGCCCTGTAGGAGGAAGCTGAGGACCAACCAGGCCCAGGACGGCCCCAGTTCTTTGATTGGGGCCCTCTGGACGCAGCCTACACTGACGCTGCCGCTGCGCAGCCTGAGGGCCAACCCCTTGGCGGCGGCTGCTGGGCCCGACTGGGTTGTGGCAGTACTTCATGCCGGGGACGCCGCGCACAGTCCACGACCCGCCTGGGAGCAGACACCCCGCGCTGGAGGAGGAGGAGGAGGCGGACAACCTTAGCTCGGCGTCGCTGTGGGGAAGGCCGCGCCAACATGTTCATCAAATCAAAATAAGTCTAACTTGGGGGTTGCCTTCATATCATTGTCTCGAACCCCTTCCATCATGTGCACGAATTGTGTTCCACGTTGACCGCGTGGTTCTAACAGTACACACTTCTGAAGTGTTGGTGGCAGTTTGTGACATTTTGCTATATTGGGAGATCTTTATGGTTTACAACGACCTGCCCGGCCGACCTCGCCTTTGCCTCTGCCATGTTCGTGCTGGCCATCCTTGTTTGGTGGTGCAGTTGTGCTGGAGCCATGGACGACGCCACGCGTTGTGCTTTCGGGGTGGCATTGACGGCGGCAGACCGAAGCTCGGACCACGTCTTGCCTCCGCTCAACTTCCTGCGCCCCCAGCTTTTGCAAGGAGGTGGCATGGTGCCCGCTGCGATTCTTTCAGCGGCTGACTTCATCTTCGCCAATTTTGCATTCGCTGCCGCACATGTTCAGCTTTCAACTGGGGCGAACAGGGGCAGCAACTGTCAACCACCCCGCGTTTATTAACCGCGGTGGTGGAACAGGCTCTCGCAGATCTTGGCGTTGTGAGTGAAGAGCCGGCTGGCCCGGCCACTGCAGACTTTGGTCGTATCCATATCCGAGGCGCCGGTGAGGCATTGGCTTTGGAGATGAATGAGGGACACCGTCTCCCAAGTGGAATTTTGGAACAGAAAGAAATCCATGGGCTGCTGCGCTGTGTGGGGCTGCTGCGGGGATGTTGGTGCTGGTGCTAGTGCTGGGTTGGGCCGTTGTTTTGTCGCAGCTTTGCTTACCTTTTGGAGGTCTGGTTTGTTTTTGCTTCTGTTCTTGTTCTTCTTCTTGTTGTTGTTGTTGTTGATGATGTTGTTGTTGCTGTTATTGTTATTGTTCTTGTTGTTTTGTTGTTGCTGTTGCTGTTGCTGTTGTTGCTGTTGCTGTTGCTGTTGTTGTTGCTGCTGCTGTTGTTGTCGCTCTCGTCGTTTTGTCGTTTTGCTGCGGTTGCGCTTGGTTTCCTTTTTAGTTTGGCCCTTTTTCTTTTCCCCGTTTTTCCCCAGAGCGCCTGCGAAGGGCTTTTCGTTAAAAAGCAGCCGTATATAAACATCTGCGCATCAACATCTTCACATCAACACATCTGCACATCAACATCTTCACATCATCACATCTGCACATCAACATTTTCACATCATCACATCTGCGCATCAACATCTTCACATCATCACATCTGCACATCAACATCTTCACATCATCACATCAGCACATCAACATCTTCAAATCATCACATCAGCACATCAACATCTTCACACCTTCACATCTGCAGATTTAGATCTTCACACCCTCACATCTGCAGATCTAGATCTTCACACCCTCACATCTGCAGGCCTAGATCTTTGCGCCCTCACATCTGCAGACCTAGATCTTCACAACCTCACATCTGCAGATCTAGATCTTCACGCCCTCACATCTGCAGATCTAGATCTTGACACATCTGCAGATCTATCTCTCTCTCGCTCTTCTTTCTCTTTTCTCTAAGGCCGGGGCGGCGCCGCCGGACCGCCACGAAACGTGACATGTGCGCCATTTCGTCCTCCTCGGACGTCCAAAACCTAGATAATTGCGATTTTGAAGCGTCGTTCGTCGCCGTCTCGCGCTTGCTCGACATTGAACGTCAAAAACTGCAGTGAATTTGCGATTTTGAAGCGTTGTTCGTCACCGTTTCGCGTTTTCTCGACATTGAACGTCAAAAACTGTGGTGAAATTGCGATTTTGAATTTTCGGTCATGACTGTTTCGCGTTTGCTCAACATTGAACGTCAAAAGCTGCGGTGAAATTGCGATGTTGAATTTTCTGTCATGACCGTTTCGCGTTTGCTCAACATTGAACGTCAAAAGCTGCGGTGAAATTGCGATGTTGAATTTTCTGTCATGACCGTTTCGCGTTTGCTCAACATTGAACGTCAAAAACTGAGGCGAATTTGCGATTTTGAAGCGTCGTTCGTCACCGTTTCGCGTTTTCTCGACATTGAATGTCCAAAGCTCAAGTAAAATTGCGATTTTGCGCCTGCCGCTTGGTACGTTTTGTTCTGGTACGTTTTGCTGTGGTACGTGTTGCGGTGGTACGGGCTGCTTTGGTACGCTTTATTCTGGTATGTTTTGATCTGGTACGTTTTGCCTTGGTACGTTTTGCCGTGGCACGTTTTGCTCTGGTACGTTTTGCTGACTGTGGTACGTTTTGCTTTGGTACGTTTGTCTCTGGTACGTTTTGTGTTGGTACGTTTTGGCCTGGTACGTTTTCATGTGTGGTGCGTTGTACGTTTTGCTTTGGTACGTTTTGCTATGGTACGTTTTGGCTGTGGTACGTTTTGCTTGGGTAGGTTTTGCTGTGGTACGTTTTGCTCTGGTACGTTTTTTCCCTTGTACGTTTTGCCTTGGTACGTTTTGCTGTGGTATGTTTTTGCCTTGGACGTTGTGTCTTGGTACGTTTTGCTTTGATGTGTTTCGCGCGTTTTGCCATGGTATGTTTGCTGTGGTAGGTGTCTTGGTACGTTTTGATGTGGTACGTTTTGCTGTGGTACGTGTCTTGGTACGTTCTGCTGTGGTATGTTTTGCTGTGGTACGTTTTGCTGTGGTACGTTGTGTCTCGGTACGTTTGATCTTGGTGCGTTTTGCTTTGGCGCGTTTTGCCTTGGTACGTTTTGTTTTGGTATGTTGAGGCCTGGTACGTGTTGCTGTGTGGTGCGTTGTGCGTTTTCCCTTGGTACGTTTGTTAGTGCTTTTTGCGGTGGTATGTTTTGCTGTGGTACGTTTTGGCTGTGGTACGTTTTGCTGGGGTACGTTTTACTGTGCTACGTTTTGCTCTGGCGCGTTTTGCCTACTTGGTACGTTTTGCCTACTTGGTACGTTTTGCCTTGGTACGTTTTGCTGTGGTACGTTTTGTCTTGGGACGTTTTGCTCTGGTACATTTTGCCTACTTGGTACGTTTTGCTGCGGTACGTTTTTTGGGGCGCGTTTTGCTGTGGTACGTTTTGCTCTGGTGGGTTTTGTCTTGGTAATTTTTGCTGTGGTGCGTTTTTCTGGGGTACGTTGTGTCTTGGTGCGATTGCTGTGGTATGTTTTGCTGCGGTACGTTGTGTATTGGTACGTTTGGGTACGTTTTGCTGTGGTGTGTTTTGCTCTGGTACCTTTTGCGCCGGTGCGTTTTGGCCCGATACGTTTTGCTCTGTGGTACGTTGTCCGTTTTGCTTTGGTTTGTTTTGCCTTGGTGCGTTAAGCTGTGGTGCATTTTGCTGTGGTCAACACCTTGTTTTTGGCGTTCTTTTTTTCAGCGTTTTCCCCATCATCATCATCATCATCATCATCATCATCACCATCATCATCATCATCATCATCATCATCATCATCATCGGATCTTTAGCCAGAAAAGGGTCCTAGACTGCGACAGGGGATTGAAATAAGGGCCCCGACAAAAAATTACGCGCATTTGAGCCCGATGGTTATTGATGGTGACTAGGTGGTAAACTGCATGGGGCCTTTTTCTTTGACCTAAGGTTCAGATGGCTTTTTCGGCTTGGACATCACTGCCACCACGGCGCACGCAATGAAACCAGCAGTCTTGAACACCCAGGTGATGGCCGCTTTGCAGCTGCGCGCTGAAAGCGTGCCTGCGGGTGAAGAGCCGGAAGAAGCTCAAGCGCTTTTGGCCGCTTTGGTCAATTCTTGCCAGTCTGATACCTGGGAGGCTTTGAAAACCGAGTCCTGGCATTTGAAAAGCACTACCCAGGACATTGACGAAAGCCGTACTTACTCCTGGGGGCCAGCCCGCCTTCAAGGGCAGAGGCGCGGCGAGCGCAAGCAACAGGGGTGGTTGTGGAAAGGGTGGCGCAAGAGAACGCGCGCATTCTCCAGGTTGGTGATGATGTTGAAGACACCCCCTGGAGTTCTCTCATTGCTCAGATAGAGGAGAAATCCCGGGGGTCATTCCTCCACTGCGCCACGAGGGATTTGCTCAGCGGCGGTGGCGCATTCTGCGCGTCAGCTGCAGCCCAACGTTTTGACCCTCACTACACCCTGAGCGGCGGTTCTTGGTACTGCAAGTCCGTGGCCGACATTTCCGGCCGCCTCAAGGACTATCGCGGTCATTGAGAACAAAAGACAACCAGCCGCTTGTGAAATAACATTGTCTTTTGCTGCCCTAGCCCAAACCATTTTCCTTTTGAGGACAAGGGGAAAGCTTTGAGACGGCCTAGGATTCATTTTGTGTTCGGTTCTTGGGAGACAGCCCGCAGGTTAGGCTTGACTTTTTTGTTCAAAATTTTATTCCCCTGCAAAAGCTTTTTGTTGGCAGCTTCGTGATTTAAACCATGGTGGGAAGTCGTGCCATAAAATATTTTTCCTTACAAGCGACAAACGGCCGATGATTTATTAACGGGAGTCCTTTCAAAGGCTTCAGGAAATATTTTCTGGCAAGGCGATAGCTTCGAATTCCTTTTTTTAATTTCCCGTGCCTGAAAAGACATTTCCTTTGTTTTCAGATCCTGTGCTGCCTTATCCCCCGTTTGCCGCATCAGTGATTCCTGAGATCTGCCGCGGGAGGTTGTGTCCCAGACTGCGGCTACTGCCGTGAGTAGCTTCAACAACAACAACAACAACAACAACAACAACAACAACAACAACAACAACGACAGCAGCAACAACAACAACAACAACAACATTTTGATATCGGTTTGTTAATAGAATGGTTGTCTTAACTTAAACGTTGGTTGAGAGAATGTTGGTTAACATGTATCTAAACCAATTTGGTTTACTGATGAATCAGATGCTATTGGTTAAGATTAACCCGTATGAGATATAGCAGTTTGAGATAAACCCAGCAAGTCAATGAAGAATTTGTCAAGCAGTGCTTGATCAAAGATGAAAATTACCAATGCATTCACCAATCCTGGATGTTAATCACCTGGTCTGAATTTGTCAAGTAGCGCATTGGTGACTGCATTTGTTTATTTTCGCACTTTCAAGATCTGTAAGTGTCATTTATCAAAAATCCGGAGGGAAGCACGTAAAGCTAATGACCGCCAGCTATATGAACCATACTTGTTATTCAACACCTCTGGTGATCAGAACCATGCGTTGGGAGGCAGATCACCAGAGGAGGCTCATCCAACAACAAAGGAAGCCAGGAGGCTTGCCAAGACATCATGAAGTAGCCAGATGCAGCAAATACAAGCCTGCTCCTAGTGGCCTGTTGGAAAAATGGTGGTTTCCGATCACTTCAATGTGTTGGGCGTCCAACCCAAGCGGAGAACACCCCACCTCTTCACCACAGCAGCGCGGCCGGCGGCCAACCCTGCGGTTGTTGCGCGGGCGGGAAAACACAGCAGTTGGCTGATCAACTGCGTCACGATCTAAAACATCCAATCCAAACACAGAAAGACAAAGAACAATTCAGAGAACGTCATCAAACTTACAGCTGTTGGCAACTTACCTGGTTAGTGGATGGCCGTGCGCGACTGCTGACCCCAGCAGAGTTTGGTTTTGCCCAAGATTGCTGTGCGCCTGATAAACGAAGTCCGCGATCGCTGGAAAATCTGAGCCATTTGCCGGGACCATGATACTACTCGTGTGGAATGATGGATTCGTTGGTGAAATACGGAAAAGATTCCAGTTTGTTGAGAATTGTTGAATTTTTGCTCAAAATTGACATTGGCCCTCTCAGGGTTCTTTCACTGATGGTTCTTCATCCTCACCGTTTGGTCCAGCCTGACAACTCCCATAGCATCTGAGGACCAAGCGCTTCATGGTCGGCCACGGGGTGCAAGAGGCTGGGCCGCTGATTCGCAGCATGGTCGGTGGGCCTAGGGGGGTGTATGCTCGGCATTTCTCAGTGAAAAGGTATGATGACCACTGGGAACATCTCAACCATTTGTGGCCGTGTTGGGCAAATATTTGTCAAAGAAACGGATACTACCAGTCAAACAAACCGTCATTCCAACTTGGCAACGGAATACGCGACAGAGAATTTCTCCTGCAAAACATGACCGTGGAAGATCATCAGAGATCACCGTATGCTGCGTGGGAGAATTCACCGCAGAAAGCTATGGGGCTCCATGACATTTGCAGCGGGCGAGCCCAAACATGAGAATGTTGTGGACCAAACAATGCGTTGACAATCCAAGCCAATTGATCCATGTGATCACTGAGAGTTGCGTGGCTTTCGCCATGGGCCAAACGTGTTCAACATAGAAATTCAATGTTGCGTCCAACTTCTCGGCTGTTGAGCATGATGAGTCAGCTGGAGCCCCATAAGCCAGGATGTTTGCAGGATCGTAAGAACTCACCATGGTGATGGGGCTGCAACCTGCCATTATATACCCGTAACTAACCATGGCTACTCATTGTTGCCAGTGAACACAAGCTGATCATGCTTTATAAGCTACTAACCATGATTTATTCGAAAAACAAGCATAAGGGCTACCAATCATAGGATTGCAAGCATGGCCCGCTGCATATCTCCAGGGCCCCGTGGTGCACTTGGCCTCTTCCAGCGTCTCCGCGGTGTCTGCTGCGGGGAGCCACATCTGACCATGGCCAGCTGCCGGCGGGAGAACCCGCCACCAAAGAGTGACCAACGACCGCGACCAGCGCCTTGAATGGGGAACC
>VSDK01009018.1:203566-224086 GCA_009767595.1 Symbiodinium kawagutii | reverse complement strand
CCGCTATCAGGCAGAACCGCGGCGGCTGGGAATGCAAACAAATGACGAGATTCTATGAAAAAAATTGGAGTTTTAGTATGTCTATATCTAGATTCTATGGAAATACAAACGACTACGTACAGTGGAGTAAAGGATCGAGTACGTGATGCAGTCAACATGTGTTCCTTTACGCTTTCGGTTGCCGAGTTGTTGTTGGTACTCCAAAGGATTGGAAATCAACAGCGGGTGTTGTCCGTGCTTGGTTTAGCGCTGCTTAACATCCGGTACTTTCTGGGTACACCACTAGAAATGGGTCATTTTTAGCATCCTGGTTAGTCTAGTAGCATGTCAAGAACTGTCAAGTGAACGCTCATTTGATATTTCATTTTAGGAACCTCAGCAACCATGACGCTGGTGAAAATGTTGTGTTCTGGTTGTTGACAATGCTACTGTTGTTGTTCTTCTTTGGTTCTGATGAAAGTGGTTTTGTTTGGCTATTGCGCCAGTGGTTGGTGGGTCTTATCATACTGGTTATTTTGGGCATATTGTGCTGGTGATTTTCTTGCGCCACATCGGCGCAAATGTTTTCCCTGTAGGCATCTATGTGAAATTTCGTTCTAATCGTTCAACAATCGGCATTTTTCCATAGGCATTACTATGCTTAGCCACACATAATACCACGTGCCACTACTAAGTGGTTGGTACTAGTAACCATGTACCACATATCATATGGTTGCAGTGGTTGGAACCACAACCTCTGTGGCTCCAAGCATTGCGCAGCGCGTTTGCCAGGCTGGTCCCCGGCTGGGCAAACACTACGGCTCTCTGCTGGAAGTGGCTTCTGAGTTGGCCAGGAAGGGAAGCGGCGCTTCCAGGGGTTGAAAATGATGGGTTAGTAATATATGATTAGTAATGGTTAGTAACTTGTGATGGTTATTATTTTATGATTAGTGATGGTATACCACAAGTAATGATGGTTAGTAATCAGAAAATATGATGATAATAGGGGTTAATACCATTTGGTAACCATTATACCCCTTGGTATACCAGTAAGGATATAGTAATAAGAAAATGGCGGCTAGTAGGGAATATTCATTTAGTAAGGATGGTTGGGATAGAAATTAATGATGGCTGATGGTTGATCAAAATGATGGAATATTCGCCCAGTACGGGTATATGGTTGGTAATAAGGGGATGATTGACAAGCAACAAAACGGATGATTGGGATAGAAAATGATGGTTGATATATGGGAGATTATTACCAAGCAGTTTTAATCTTTCGCAGATTGGGGTGTTTCTCAAGTTAGTTTGGGGGTGCCCCCACGTAAATGGTTGAACATTGGTGAGCAAGAATGGCAGGGGTAATCGATGGTTAAATGATGGTTCGTTGATGTTTCATTGGTGGTTATTTCATGGTGAAATGAGGTTCAATTGATGCTTAATAATCGTGAACTGGTGGTGGAAAAGTATGGTGAATGTGGATTACGAAGTGACACACAGTTGTTGACATCATTATTGATGTTTTGCTATTCATGCTTGGAATTGTTGCTAAATCATGATTGGTGATAGCAATGCTGGTATGGTCCATCAGTTTTTTCAGACATTGTCGTTGATGAATCATGATAATCATTGATGAACGAATCATGATAAAATCATTTCAATCAATAATGGTTCATTGATGAATCATTTTTTGAACCATGGCATATCAATGGGTCGTCCCATGGGAAGCAATGCGCATCAACCCGTGGAGCCAACCCAGCAGGAGTTGTTCGCTTGAAGAATGGGCAGGGCCTAGTGGCCGCAGTGAACAACAGTGGATCATGGTCGTGAGTTTGCTGATGAGATGAGGTATAACCATTGGATATACAGCCCAGCTGGTAGGTGCCATCTGTAGTTTCTACAGCTGACTTTTGGTGGTTCATTGGGAAGTGATTATTGCAACCAATGGTTGAATGACATCAGATTATCTTCAATGAGGGGAAATTGTGTGATCCTTTCCAATGTGTAGCCCATGCTTCCATAACCAACTGCAACCATCCCCTTTTGTCGATTGAATATGATTGAATACCAATAGATACTGGTCGATACCTGCTGCAGTACCCAACCAATGTGCTGGATCAGCTGGCTCACCTAGGAACTCTTGCGAACCCTTGGTGGAATACCATGGGGTAAAGCAACCCTTCAACAACCAGATTCTCCTCACTCGGTCCTCGCAATAATGGGACCTTCCCAGATGGTTGAATTTTGTCATGATCAGTGTTGGCATCCTCGATTTTGTTGGCCAACCAATCATCATCAACCAACATCATAACGAGATGGGATATCAAGCAACCACAGCGGAGCACATTCACCATCCTTGACAAACCACTAGCAACACCACTTTTATCCGATGCATTTTTTTCCGGGCCAACTCACGTTTTGGATAGCTGGCTTTCAAGAAGCCACATTCGCCATCAAGCTGCTTTCATGTCCAATGATCTGTGGTTTGTGATTTTTAATATGTTGATTTTCCCTACAAACTATAAACAAATGGTTGGTTGACCAATATTTTTCTTAGAATGATCTCTGGTTGGTGAGTTTCAAAAACATATTTTCCCTAGTAATTATATATTGACAAATGGGGGTGGTTCAACCACCAACCAGATCTGCATGTGATCAACCAGTCGTTCTATCCAAGATGCCAGCAGTGAAGTGGTGCCCAGACGTGGCCGCTCCAGGACTGAGGGTCCGTTGGCCTTCTACAAGGTGACCGTGGGGTGACCGTGGGTTGATGTTGCTGTTGGGAATCACTCTTATTATTGTCAACTATTACCAACAGCAACAATTATAGTCCCACTAAGTTTGAATATTAGTGGTTGATATCAATTGCTATTGTGAATCATAAATATCTTAGTGGGACTACAACCCTTAATATCAACCACGAATATCAATAAATAGTTGACTTAATGTCCACTAATATCCCACTTAAGGGAATCATAGATATTTTAGTGGGACTATAACCCTTAATATCGACCACTAATATCAATTGATAATGTTAGATATAGTGGAGATACCCTGCGGTTTGTATTCCATTTTTTTTCCCAATGAACATTTCTGGGGCTGTGGTTTTTTCACAATCAGTGAACGAGTTTCGCAACTGCGGCATCCCCATGCCATTCCTGTGATACGGGAAGAACAACAACAGCGGATTGTTGCAGCTTGTCACTGTTTCTTCCCCTCGGCCAGGGCGTGGTGCCCAATGTGGTGAAGTTTCTCCCGCACGGAGCCCAGTCGCATCAATATGCCGCTTTAGCAGATGTGAACCACTCCTAACATCAAAAATAGCCATAAGTATGCACCATCGTTAATCACCACCATCATCATCATCATCATCATCATCATCATCATAATCATCATCACCACCATCATCATCAGTCCTCATTGATCATCAATCATGATTAGCCATTCATAGCCGTTGTTGAGCATGATTGATCGTCATGAGCCATTTTTGATCGTTAGTAGCCATCGTTAATCACCTTAGCGATTGTTAATCATGACGAATCATCTAACCGTCACAGAATAGTACGTCTTGGGACCATCATAGCTAGGGCATTGGCAATGCAATACAGGCTTCTACTGTAGCTTGCTTGTTTTGACGTGCACCTATTGGCAATGAATGCAGTCTATGGTGGTTCGTCAAAAATGGGTGGTTCATCAAAAATTGGTGGTTCATCAACGGGTCACGAACCACCAGTGATGATCAGATATCGAGGTAGCATCACTGCTCAGGGCGATGCGTTTGATCGGTAGTGTGTGCCACTACCGATCTCGGGGGGTTCTTAAGATAGGGGTACACCAAAATGACCCTATATAAGCCAGTTAAAGTAGCCAAGATCATCCAATATTGATAAACAACCATATGGCCGTAGGTCAACAAAAAGCTACCAACAAATAGTTGAATGAACGCCACGACTATTCATTCTTGGGATGCCCTGTTGACTCTGGATGTTTGCTCCATCAATGCGCCACGGAAAGGTCCAACTGTCATATCATCCCAGTTGAACCCCTGAACCACTGCTGTTCCCCCATGAAACATGCTATGACTTGAGTTCAGGATCCATCAACTTTGTGGCTACACCCTGAAGCGCCTTGAAGTGTCTGCGCCGAGGCTTTTCCTGTTTTCCATGCCGCTCTTCGAGCAGCTGTCCATGCCTCACAGCCAACCATTTCGCTCAAGCACAACGGGACAGCTGAGCTCAGCTAGCTATGACAGGCACAAGTACTATGTACATCAGTACATCTATATGAGCAACCGTCAAAACTCTGGTAATTTAAAAGTAGTCTTCGGCTGCCATGGGATGCAAGAAATGTTGAAAACATGAGGTAAGCGATGGGACCTTCCCAAATAGCGATACCCCAAAATTTGGCATCAGCGTTGGACACTGAGAATAGAGAGAGCAGTCTGGGAAGCAACGCACAAAGCACACATCTTGATCCACATGATAACAACATGATAGTTTTTATTGTTTTACACGCAAGCGATGCCCCCCAGAAAACCATAACGTGGAAAAGTGCCAAAACTGTGGTAAGCGATGGGACCTTCCCAAATTTGTCCATGGCATTGATTTCGAACCAGAGTTTAGACAGTCGCACATATACTTTCGTAAAGACATCCACCTGTTGTACATCCACTTCTTTGAAAAGTTGAGCTTTGCAACAGCAACTTCCAGAGTATGACATAGATTCGTCGCTTGATGGACCCTGCTTTCCTGAAAGAAAATTGGGCACCTCGGACACCTTCAACGTGACCCGCTGAGGCGTCGACTCATGGGTCTTGGATACCTGAGCTGAGCCCATGACTTCATGCTATTCATGCCATGGAATGCTGACATCCCATAGGGTTACACCATATGAAACCACATCCAAGCAGAAAGCGATGTTCTTTTCTGCCAGTTTTGCAATTTTGTTTCCATGGAATTTTGAATGTCTGATGCTTTCTTGAATCTTGAATCATCGGACCACTCTTTGAAGACCTTGCGGACTGGTGTCTGAAAGCCTAACCAGACACTGAATGTATGCAGCTGCTTCTCCCCAGCTGGTTGCGTCCAATCATCATCGATGTTGCTTAGAGCGGCTGCGACATTGGTCCGTCGGATCTGATGACCATGACAATCCGTCGGCTTGTTCGTTGCGGAAGAAAAGACGTGTGTCACGTTGCTGCAAAGTCACTGCCATTCTCAGATCCAGAGGACACAACATGCTGGCTGCTGGCAGGTGATTGTGATGGTGGCTTTTGTCCGTACACATCTTGCATGTGGCTGTTGGTTGGGAGGGAGCGATTCGGAGCCAGGGGTATCCCTCTGGCCCTTGGAAGGGAGGATCTAAGGAGCTGCCAGGGGTGGCACCAAATGGTAGCCATGGGGTGGACAGTTTTGATGAGATGCAAGCGCACATGCAGAATGTCCGATCTAAAGAGAGATCAGTTCACTCGTTGGAAGTACCTCAAGATCCACCCTGTGCAATAGCACCGCAACGATTGCAGCACCCCCAACAGAAAAATCTAAGTGTTTACCAATGGCGCACCCAGCCCAGCTATTGCTGATGAATGATCATAGAGAACCCGCATGGACAGCCCCACTCTAGTTGGAAGATGTTGGAAGTGGTGTTCGACGTGGATCTCAATTCGATTGTTGAAGCATTTTATGCCGCGGCCATTGCTCTTCCAAGTTTATATTCGTTTTAAATGGAAAATTGTCAGAACTTGAAGATCAGAGGTATCATCACGTGCCAGCAGCTAAATGCAATCGAAACAGCATCGCAATTCGTCGTCTCAAACTTTTTGATCTTGGAAGAAGCGAACCAATCCATCCATTCTGAGCCAAGTTCCGAAGCCAAACTTTTCAAAATCTTTGAATTTTTTTAACGTCGCTTCACCTCATCGTTTCGGAGTGCGGTGTCCCAGTGGACCAATTCACGCACCTGGTGGCCATAACGGCCCCAGGGAATTGTTTTGCAACACCGATGGCTGGGCAGAGCAGACAGGAAGAATGATGACAGTAGTGGGAGATCCATATCTAACAACCACCAGCATAGGGGTCTGTAAATTACTATGTTGGGTGCAATTACGCTTGTAGTATGTACTCGTTGCCAACAGTAGAAACAATAATTAATAAAGAAAAGCTGGGCATATTACTTTGAAGACACAAGCAACAAAAACGATGAAGTCTAGGGAACAATTGCTGCTTGAAATTGTAATCAGCCACTGGGTATGAGCCGCTCACCATGAATCGATGATTCATCAATCATGACCCACCGAACAAGCATTACTTAGCCATTGTTCAATCATCAACAATTCATCAACCATCAACAAACCATAATTCAACCAGTACTTGGCCATGAATCATCAATCAACCCATGAAATAGCCAAGTATCAATCATCAACCATCAGACATTTATCAAGCATTGATCATCAACCAACCGTGGACCAACCATAAATGAATCATGACTTCGCCATTAGTCAGCCATTTGACAACCATAAATCAACCATTACCCAGCCATTCATCAACCACCAATCCAGCCATTCGCAAGCCATTCACAAGCCATTGACCATCACACTTAGCCATTGATCCTCATTCAATCAACCATCAATCCATCAATCATTCATCAATGGCTAAATTCCATCCATCATCCATCATATTTAATCATCATCATAGATCAACCATCAACACCACCATACTTTATCCTCATTTCACAATGATTAGCCACTATGAATCAACCATCAACCATCAATCATCCATCAATCTACCATCCCACCACCATCAAACCACCATCAGTCAACCATCAACCATCTACCATCACACCATCACAAATCCTCCCTCAATCAACCATCAATTCGGGACGAATCGCCATGAATCCACCGCCGCTTTCGCCAGGTCATGAGGCGTGCCATGGGCAGCACTGCGCGCCAGGTGCGGGTAGGGTTGATGAGGGAGGTCGATTGGCGGTGCTTCGGTGGGATGGATGGATGGATGTTTGATGGTGGTTTGGTGTTGGTTTGGTGTTGGTTTGGTGGTGGTTTGATGGTTGATTGATGGTTGATTGATGGTTGATGGTTGATTCATAGTGGCTAATCATTCTGAAATGGAGGATAAAGTATGCTTCGTTGATGGTTGAATGATGCTCCATTGATAGGTTAATGATGCTCTATCATGGTGGATTGATTGTTGGCTAACTTGGTAGTTTACCTATGGTTGATAGTTGTTGATAGTGGTCAAATCAATGGCGAAACAGTTTTTAGTTGATGGTCAAATCGTGGTGAATTGATGATAGACATCACCAGCATTTCTTCATGTTACACAAGGCCAAAATAGCTCCACCATTTAAACATACCCTAAACTCATGAGTATGGGTATCATGTGGGAGTACCCCAGGGCCTTATGCATGGCACGGTGATTGGATGGTGTCACTAGAATCACCCCTCCATCAGCGTATTGTTGCAACCAAATCGTCAGCTGGTTGTGTCCCTCAATTTGCTGCTCATTGACGATTAGGTCTGTATAAAATGCTTATATCCAATTGAACAATGTTTTCCCACCAGCTAGTACCTAGCCTTTAGTCATAAAAGATGTTTGTCAAATTCAGCAGCTTGCGTTTTGGTCATTGTTTGTTGGCTGTTGGCCATTGATTGTTAGCAAGTGTTAAACTGCCGTTAGTTGAGCAATAATTGGCCAACCGACAACCCCAGGAACAATATACTGTATATGAACAAGAAGCAACAATGCGCAACGATGAACAGCTATCTTATTGACAAATAAGACTTACCTTGCTTATCGCAGCTGGTTTGACCTTATCTATAAACAATAAGAACAGCTATCCCAACAGTAGTCGATCTTATTGGTACATCAGACTTACCAGCTATCCCTTTCACCATAGCTATCCCCATAGTCATGGTGAGTTCAACTCTTGTGAGTCACGGCTAGGCCCGATGCTTCGCGACGAAAACCCTGCAGGTGAAGCCCCTGGGATGTGGCTGGGGTACTGGTGGACGCAGTAATTCCAATGGCTTGGTTGAGTGGTTGATGTTCGGAATGGTTAGGAATGGTTAATCAGTTAATTAATGGTTAGTGATGGGTGATAGATGGTTAGTTGATATGAGTGGTTGATGGTCACTGGTTGGTGGGGTTAGTGAATGGTCAAGTGATGATTCGGTTCTGCTTGACAACGAGAAGTTGATTGCAATGGCACGGTAGCATTTAGTTAGTTGACTGATGGCCAAGTGGCGGCAAACCAATAATTTTGAGGTAGCGAATTGTTGATTGACGGTTGGTTCCTAGTCTCATAATGGCAAACAACGGTCAATTCAGGGTTAAGTGACTGTTAGTAACCAAGTAGTGATTCATGGTCGAATACCATGGTCGAATACCATGGTCCAATAAAATGGTCGAATACTATGGTCAAATACCATTGTCGAATACCATTGTCCAATGCCATGGTGGAATACCACGGCCGACTATCGGTCGATTGCTGGAAGTCATCGTGACGGAATTGCTGACTTATTGATCAGGGTCCATGGCTGGACCTTTAATTCCGTACTGACCGTTTGCAAGTGGTTGAATGGTTCTGGGTTATATGATGTCCAATTGATGGTGAGTAGCAAGGGATGATATCCAACAGCGGTAGTAATGATGGCACCAACAGAACTAGGGACATTAGCAACAGTAGTCCACTGTGATGGGTGGTGACACTCGTCATTTTAGTATGCACATCAAAGAATGAGCCAGTATGAATCATAAAATGAATCATTCATGATCATCATCATCACCATCACCACCACCACCACCATCATCATCATCATCATGATACATCATAAGCATGATTCATCATGATGGTAATTCATTGTATCTCATACTGGTTATCATCACTTACAGTGATTTTTTTAGATCCAGTCACCATTAATCAATCAGAATGATCCATGACTAATCATTCATGATGATCCACCAAAATCCATTCGTAATCACTATCCTCATAATGACTATGAGCCTCACCATTCTCCTATGTATTTACCATTATCACTATCCATTCAAAATTACTATCCTCGGTATATTTTCATCACTGACCATTCTCCATGCGGCTGATCCTCACCTCCAGGAGATGTGGGCCGCCGGCGCCACCGTCACGGAAGTGGCCCGGGGGCTTATGTCTGAACCGACACAAGATGACCCAGGTCCTCTCGTCTCAGGCCCTGGTGCCAGACCCAACATGCTTTGGGATAGACTTTGATTGATGGTAGATCCTGGCAAACTTGAAATATCGTTGGCATACCATATTCATGTACATTCATTTTGCTTGATCGATCGATTCATTGGTTTATAAGTCAGTTCATGTCTTGGATACCCGTCAATCTATACTAACAGATACTAACAGTGTTAATCAATTGTATAGATTCATTGTTAGTATAGATTGATTTTTGTTTCATTGGCGCTGCCCTATTTCCCGTTCCCAGCGTCACAGGTCGCACCCTGCCCATGTGTCTTTGAGGCCGCAGAGAGCTGTGCCCGCGCAGCGGCGGCGGATCGCAACGTGCCTCGGCAGGTGCAATTGGTGATCGATGGGTGAGTCGTATTAGTCATTGGTGATTGGGTTTCTCAAAGTAGGGGTGGGCTTATAGTGGTTAACCATGGTTATTAACAACGGAATTACAGGCAACAATAGGGGATATCTCAACTATAATGGTTGGTTTATTGATCATTTATGGCAAACCGACCATTTTGGGGGGTCCCCTATGACTTGAGCAACCACCCTGTTTTTGTCACCATATTGTGTATATAAATCGTTAAGTCATATGTTGGTTTCTCAAGCCATAGGGGACCCTTAAAAATGGCTAGTTTATTACCTATCAATGATTAATGAAGGATGATTTGGGGGGACCCGTATGACTTGAGAAACCACCACATGAGTCATATTGCTCATGAATTCTGAGGATTTCATGTAACACAATGAACACATTCCTCAAAAAGATTTGAGAAAGACAGAGACAAAGCAATGCATAGGACTCTGCATGTTGTTGGGGAGAGCCACCCGTGGTGTTGAGCTGCACCGAGGAATGGATCCACCTGATTCCAAAGGACACGGTGCGATTCAGCGCCGTCGCGGTGTGGGGTTGATGGTTGGAGCACACGGCTCCGTGGTACAGCATGGTTGCCAATGATGTTGATGACTAAGAGTTACAAAATGATAGGTCAATGTAGTTGCATTCTGCTTGATAGTGACTAAATGATGGTCAATGATGGTCGATTTCTGGTTGACAGTGGTGACTGGTCAGGTGATGGAACGGGCAGAGACGTTGGAGAAGCGGGCGGCTTCCATGAGCAAGGAGCGATGGAGAGCAGGGCGAGCACTTTGTAGTTTGGAATCCTGAAAGCTTCAGACGAAAATCCATTTTTCTGCCTGTCAGAGTTTCTAAGTGAAGAGATTTGAAGAGATTCGAGTTGGAAAGATCTTCCCCAAACAGGGCCTTGGCTCAGCGGTCTCCAAGCCTCTCCGTTGGGACGTCACGTCAACTGATCCGCACAGGAGGAACGACGAAGAATTCTTCCGCTTCTGGGGAGCACCTTTGCCGTGAAGGACAACTTGACGGTGCCTCGCCTGCGAAGCCTCGTCACGAGACACTGAGCTTCGCGTGTGAGTTGATCACGTGGGCACAGCGGAGGATGGTGCCAGGATATGGCCGTCTACTGAGCGTAGTGTGGATGAATCATCAGACTACTTGGATCAGCTAATGATGATTAACAGTCTGTTCACTATTGAAATTCTCTTTGTTCTTGCCGAAGGGTACAGTTTTGATCAGCTTTATCATATTTTTAGATTTGTAAAAAGAAAACTAACTCTGACCAGGGCGACTTGGCACTCAGTTTCATACCAATGGAACAAATGTCAAAAAAAACCTGCACTGGCTCACGACGCAGGTGAAGGACGTCCCGACCACCAACGCCATGGACTTGCGACCGCCCAGGCCATGGGCTCACCGCGGAAGGTTGGCCTTTCCAGTATGGCACCTTATAGGAATTACGGATAGATAAATAAGGAATTTAGATGCTTTTGCTTATCCATGATTCCTTATTTAGTTAAATCTATATTCTTTAGTTATTTTTATACTTGTCTATGATCTACAACATGATCTATAATTCCTTATTTACTTGTTTACTATTCCTCATTTCTCTTTCGAATTTCCTGGTACCTCTACTTAAATATGGTTTGATTTTACTGATCTATAACCTCTACCAGAAAATTACAGAACTGGAGACCCTACATGATTTTACATCAATATAATCTTTGTAAAAGAAAAAAGGGCTGGGTATGGCTGAGCTCCTTTGTTTACAGACCTCTGTGCATGAAACGATCGGTCTGGAGTACCGATTCGGAGCGATGAGTGACGTCATGATCTCGCTGGCATCACATTATCATGTGGTGATACAAATCGGAGCCTGCTGAAGGCGTGCCCCCATCGCACACGAAAGTTCGAGCCTCATCCTGCATCGATGAGACACATCCACTTCGACATCAAAGATGGGAAGATGGCAATCTGGTCATCTCCTTTTCGTCTTTGAGGATCAATTGGACTCATCTACGAAAAACATCGAAAAACTCTGTCCAGATCAGTTCCGAACTTTGGGTCACTGGCTCCGCCCATGGGTTTTTGTATCCCAAGGTGCGGCGGTGGTCGAAAAGCTCCAGGCAGGGACCTGCAGACATTGGAATGGCAGTTCTGAACCGACTCCCAGCTGTGCTACTCTCTGAGGGCTCAAATGAATTGATTTAGAATTGATAATGAAAAATGAATGGAACAATAGAGGACCTATAGCAATCAATCACATTGATTTAGGATGAAAACCATTCAATAGACTACCCTGATTTAGAATTGATTTAAAATTGATTGAGAATGAAGAAAAAAGTAAACAGTAGACTCAGTAGACATTCAAAAGCAGCTCCCAGGTGTAAGAGAAGAACTAAGTGCAGACTACTATGTCTACAAATGATGTACCGCCAAACATGAAGTTTTTTTACGAAAACACTGCTGACTGTGTGAATGATGGATTTACCAAGAAAATCTAAGAAAGCTGGAGACTGTTGATCCAAATTCGTTCACGGCTATACCCAACTGGAGGAAGGCGGTTCATTGGTGATTGGCAAGACCAACCTCGACTGTGGGCCACCCAGAGTGCTATGTCACCGTGCACGTCTTGAACCAAAAGATGCGTCGCCCTCAACGATCAGTGGCAAAATCTCAGGAAGTTGAAAGTTGCAATCATTAGTGACATTCTTTGCATACAATTTGTGGGATCATCACCGAGTGGGTGAGACATGAAAAGAGTCATGCTTCTAGTGCTGTCAACTCAGCTTTGGGGAAGATCCTGAAGAATTGAGCTGGATGTAATGCCTGAAGTGACAGAACCTTTGATCTCAACTGCATGACATATCGCCGCCAATAGTAGGATTGATGATCAGCATTTGTGATCGCTTCATATCACCATGATTGTGATCACCAAGTTGTTGGATGCCATTGATTGGACCGCTGAAATTTCACAGCCAGGTGCTGCAACAGGCACGGGATTTCTGGCAGATTGCTGCTGTTCTCACCGTTGTCACACAGGGGGGTTCTCAAGCCAAACACGGGGGGTTCTCAAGCCATTGGAACCCCAAAACCGGTTGGTTTATCACTAGAAAAAGTTGTAAATGGTTAATATTGAATGATTTAGGGATAACCTCCATTTGAGAAACCACCACATCCCCTATGTTTGCTAGTTAATCTTTGTGCGTTTTGGCTGTCATGTTAGGCTTCTTTGGTTCATGATCCTTGCTCTTTGTTGCTCCATTTGGATAGACTCGCAGCAATTGCTGCTGCTAATGCCACAGCATCATGAATTTCAGCAAATGAAGTGGATTCAACGCTTCTTTCTTTCGCTTAAGAACGCACTTTCAGCACGAAAACGGTAGGAAAGCTGTAGGAATCTAGTATGAATGTGTAAAAGGTAATAAATGGTTTGAGTAGAATGTCAATATGTAGAGCTTCTGTAAAGGTTGATAAATGTAAAGGTTAGCAGTTCACTATGAATGTATGAAGGTCAATCAAGGAATTAGTAAAGGCAAAGATATAATAACAGTTGAAGAACTGTTTGTGCGAAGGCAAGAAAAATGCGCAAAGGTTAAGAAACAGCGAAAATACTAAGGTTAGGCGTGGTGGTGATTTGACGCATTTTGTGTGATGGATCTTTTTGAAATGATGAGGCTTATTCTTCACCAAGCACCCACCGGCTCAGAAGGGGGTCCAAATGTTACCAGGGTGCAACCGCGTCAAGCACCCCCAATGCCCCAGATTGACCAATTTCAACCATCGTTTGGCGTCGTTCATCAACATGAATCAACCATCAACAATGATCAACGTAAATCAATTTGAGTCAATGTTAACTACCGCTGTAGAATCCAGAGTAAGCATGCATGATCAACCCTTATTAACCAGCATATGGACCATCATTACAACCAACATTATCATTGGTTTATATTGATTATATACTAGCTGGTGGATATTTCTAATTACTGTAATTATTCCTAACCGTTTTAACCAGTCTTAACCATGCCTCTTGCTGGGGGCGTGCCGATCCCAAGACTGCGCAACCAGTCTTAACCATCATTTCCTATTCTATACTAGCTAGTTGATATAGTGATCAACCATCATTAAGCATAATTGCAACTCATTCACTAGTATACAACTATGTACACCAACTATACGTAGAATATCGTATTCCTTAAATGAATTGTTAATGCGCACCAAGTTCTGCCCACCACCCAGCCGCTGGATAGCTACAAGCACAGCTGACATGGGGGCACGCTCTGCTGCCAGGCCTGGTCGGGGTAAGGGCCTCAGTTGTCACTGAAATCTGGTAACCTTGGCGGTTGCTGCAGTGGTTAGCGGTGCTTGGCAATGCTTGGTAGTGGTTGGTAGTAATGGTTGGTAGTAGTGGTTGGTTTCAGAGTCCTCAAAGTTACCACCAACCAGATTGGCAGATTAGATGCACAGGGGCTGACCTGCCTAACAAGCGGTTGGTGTTTGTCGGCGATTATCCCTAGTGGTTTGTAACTTTGACATACATTCACCATCATTATGATCAATACACCATTGAGGGCTATTTTCCGTGATTAAAGAATGTATGAACCGCGATTCGTTTGAATATGGTTTCTCACAAAATCATTGCCCATGACTAACAAGTATCATCAAGTATCAATATTTCCGAATCAAACAATTGAACCTTGGGTTTCTGATGTGGTTCACATGGCTTTTTTGTGGTTCCTGTCCTTGAGAAGAGGCAGTTCAAAGCCTTGCAGACAGTTTCCAACGGGATTCACCGCTTGCAAGTGGAGAAACTACCAGAGCAGTCGAGTCATTGGATACACATCGGATCACATCGAAATGTGGCGATCGACCTTGACATTGGCCCACAAGGTGCGATCGCCATATGGTGCTTGTCAGAACTCTTTTGCCGCTTGGATCTGCAACGGCGGGGCTGTCCACCTCCCCAGCATTTCAACCATTTTGGAAACGGTTTTTGGTGGGTAAACCATTATCCATTGGAGCAATATGGTGGCTTATGGGGAGGTGACATGATAGCTTGGTAAACCTGGCCTGATCATGATTGGAACATTTATCCGAGCCAATCTGGCTTGCTTATGGTAAACCATAAACCATCCTTGTTGCAAAACCGGTTTTGCTACTTAGTTTAGTCACCAAAAAAATATACCTTATTGCAAAACTGTTTTTTGTGTTTGGTTTTGGGCAGGCCATTTGATTTTGGTCGGAACGGTTGATTTGCCCAAATCAAGCTGGCTTGCTTATGGTAAACCATACACCATCCTTACTTGCGGGGTACACAACATATCCATTTTGGCCTGGCTTGCTGCAATCCGATTTTCGTGGTTGCAACATTCATACTGGTGATCGGTTGAGCCAAATCCAAGCCTTTGCAGTTGTTGCTTGGTTGGTGCAGGAGTCGGGCTGTTCAAAAACAATTCTTGAAGCACTATGCAAAGGTTGTTCGCATCCACATGGAGCCCTAATATTCAACGGTCGCTAAGGATCAATGATGTTTGGCAAGTGGTTGATCGGTGGCAAAGGTTGTTGAATCTTCACGAAGTTGATGGATCACCAGGCGTTTCGCTGCAAAGCCGATCAATTTCAAACATATTTTTTGAATGATCATAGTTCAGTCAGGTGGTATCAAGAAACCAGTGGTACAATAAAGCAACAGGATTGGCATCTTGAAGCGATCATCACAGTTTTTATGTACATGGTTTTTGTAGGCACGTATCCCGGGGAACCAACAAGCTGCTGGCTGCTGCTTATATTACTGCAGGGTGCCACCTTTTGGGAGTGGTGGATGGAATTGCTGCACACTATGAACATTAGGTATTTACCAACTGATGGGCATTGGTGAAAACTATTGAGGCATTCACTTCTTATAGGTATTAATAGATATGAACCAACCGATAGGTAGTTGGTTAGTAACTGATCAGCTGTATCCTGAACAGGCAAATCATATAGTTTGGTGGTACCATCATTGATGATAATCAGTTTTAGCTGTAGATAATCATGATGCATCATTATGATTCTTCATGAAAATGCGATAAAGTAGGGACCATTGCCAACCATTGTCAATCATAGCCCTGGATTACTAAGTTAGGTCACAACAACAAAAACGACATTGTTGAATCCTCAACAACTAAACCAGCTATTTAAGTCAACGATTCTTAATCCTTTCGACTTGTATAGTCATTTCATTCGCTTCGCGATTCATAATCATCAAGATATGTTAACTCATTGCTAACCTTGCGGTGATTTACATCTCATTAAGAGATGTTAACTCATCCCTAACCAGTCTCCACCTTCACACTACACGCATCATTGACCGCTCCCCAGGATCGCGCGTTTTTGTCGGGGGGGTCCTCCTCTGGCTCTGGCGTAGCGGTGGCTTTGGGACAGGCCCAGGGGGATGTTTGCCAGGGCAAGTTGTTCGTGTTTGGCTCGTCATCAACTATAGAAATACAATGACCGCCATAAAGTCGCATGAACTAACCTAAATCGTAGAAATCATATGAAATCATGTGATGAAAATAGTTCAAATCATGTGATCAAAAGAGTTCACACCTCAACTTCAAATAGGTGCAATTCAGCGGAGCTCCACAGGTGACCTTCTCGCTGGGCACCGACACGGCGGGCAGCGGCCGCGTGCCGGCGGCCTTGAATAACATCGTAGGGCTCAAGGCGAGGCCCGGGGAGGTCCATGGCTGCTCGGTGGGAGCTTCCAGAGGTCATGGATGGCGGTGGATGATGGTGGATGGTGGATGGATGTTGAGTGGGTTTTGATATGTTTTGATGGGGGTTGATGGGTTTGGCGGATGATGAGTGGCCATTGGTGGATGGGTTTAGTTTCCATGGATTGGTTGGTGGTTGATGCATTTAGTTGATGGCTGTTGTCACTGATTTGATGTATGATAACTCAACTGGTGGTTGTCATTGATCAACTTGCGTGACATATCTTAACAATGGGAGACTTTTGGAAACAAAGACGTGGAAGACGTGGATGGGAGATCTCATTGACTTTCCGTTGCCTCAGGCGTCCCGCGGTCTCTTGTCAACGCACGGGCTCTTACCCGCGTGCAAATCACTCGAAACTCAGCTGCTATGGTGCTACCCTGGGACCTAGAGATATGCTGCTGTGAACATCCATAGATTCTACCAACTCATTCTTGTCAGATGCTCTTCTTCACTGCCATCATTACAGCCATCATGAATCATCCCTCATTAGCAAGAAAACATGTCATTGACTCTTGTAAGTGCTGGTTGAAAACATGCACACAGAGACACCTTGCAATTTTGGCTTGATTTTGTTTTTCGAGCCCTGAGTCTGCATGATTTCAACCAGCAATCAATGTAAGCAATGTTGGGTAAGCATATCAACCTTTGAGTTGTTGCTTTCAGAAATCTAGCTTTTCAGTTGCCCATTTCAAGATTTCAGTTTCAGTAACAGCATGGAACAGCTAAATTACTTTCTAATTTCATGGTGACGTCGTGGCTTCAGTTTCCGTTACACCAAGGACTGTGTGTCGATCTTCTCTTTGACTGTTACGGAGGCAACAGCCAAGGGCAACTCCAATAACCCACCCCCACGACCCCACGACCCACAATTGGTCAGGTTGATTCTGGGAAAGCTCTACTTGGTCCACTTCAAATGTGCAGTTTCATGTACTTGGGGATCATCGTTTGCGCTAGATTATCGGAATCCCAAGCGGCAGAGACTCTTACTTCCCAGCTGCCACACAGCCCTTACAGTATCAACGTCCCTGCAGTTAAGCAACTAGTAGATTCACATGAGATCGCACTAGTTCATGATTGAACAGAGATTTATGTGCACTTGTTGTCAGTCACTGAGAGTCATTATCCACCACTATTGGCCATGATGTACTGTGAATAGCCAGGATTGACCATGATATGTTGCTAACAAGCAGGATAACCTATCCCAACAATAGAACGGATAAATGACTGTTGGATAATTTATCATAGGTCCTAGGTGAACCTACAGCCATATCTAGGATTTGTCGCTAGTTTCTGCTGTTTAATCGTTATCAACCACTATCAACACTAAGCATTTTACAAGGTTGTCACGACATGGACCAGATTATCGCTGGCTATCAGCCATGATCGACCTACAACCAGTATGCATGGTGTTTTCCGATGCCCGCATTGCGTTCCACTACTCGTTACATCTTGTTACATAGATACCATATGTTGGACATATCCTGAGGACATTGAACCATGCGATATATCATCTAGCCACTTACTTTTGCGGGTTTTTGTATGGTAAATGACTATGTAGTGTGTGTGTGTTACTATTTGATAACATTCTCAATCGGTCTGACTATCGTTAGTGAACAATTGTAAAGGACTCCTGTTCACCCTTTAATCATTCCTGATTGATTACATACTGTACCAGCTAAGCGGTTACTCCCCATTCATTTACGCTTCAGCTCCCAAATCTAGACCGCTTGAGCAGTATTCTCCAGATTTCACCATAAGATTAGCATAGATTAGCCATCTTTCACACATTTAATCATCATTCACCATCACTGAACCATCAAGTGGCCATCACTAAACCCAACATTAACCATCCCTAGACCCATCGCTCCCAACATTGACCATGGTTAACCATGAATTAGCCACGATCGACCTCGTCAGTCATCATTTAGTGACTATCAGCTAATTAGGATTGACTATCAATGATGATCAACGATTGGTCATTGTCACCTAGCATCAAGCTTAATCAGGTGACTAAACCATAATGACCAATCATGACCATAGCGTCACTTAATCAATGAACATCGTAATGTTGCTTTTGTAACATCAGGGTAACACTGAACAGTGCAGACACTGATGGTTTAGTAACATGAAGTTCAGTTACTGCAGATGGCTAATCATTCAATGATGGCTAGTGGCACTGAACGTCATCAGCAGCATCAACATCAGTAACTTAATCACTGATTCTATTGACACTTAATCACTCTTTATCAGTAAGCATCATCAGCACTTAATCACTCTTTATCAGTAAGCATCATCAGCACTTACTCATTTCTCCATTCAATGCTGGTTGGTTACTGCTATGATGGTTACACTGAATATAATCACTGTTACTGACGAAACATCATGATGGTTAGCACTAATCAACCGATCATTAACATAACATTACTAATCTCATACTATCAGCCGTAATGCTGGTTAGTTGCTGCTGATCGGCTGATGGTTAGTAACACTGAATATAATCACTGAATGGTATCATCAGCATGATGAACCATTCAATGATTGAATGGAAGAAACTGTTATCAATGATGAACCACTCTCAATCAGTAACCATCAGCACTTAGTTACTGATGAACCATTCCATGATGGTCAGTCACTGCTGTTGAAAGCCGATCATCAATAAGATCAGTGCTGTCAGGCCCAGCACATCATGGAGCTGGCCGCTGCAGCCAGCGGCGCAGATCCATGGGATCGACCCGCGCAGGAGATCGGTTGCCGGGCGGGGCTTTTTCTGGGATGGCCTGGAGGATGGTGGGAAAATGCTGGGGAAAACGCTAGGAATAGAGTGATCTCATGGGAAAAAATGATGATTTCATGCAAAAAAATGGTGATTTCATGCAAAAAAATGCATGCAAAAAAATTGTGATTTCATGCGAAAAAGTGTTGATTTCATGGGAAATGCGCAGGAAATGCTATGAACTGATGGGGCAAAACATGGTAATGTTAGGTGAATTCAGTTGAGGAAGGTTAAAGGAGCGGTGGACTATTCATTGTTGATATGTGGTGATCATGTCAAATGGTGTTCAATAGATGTGAGTGGTGAATCACGTTCGATCGAGTGCTTGAGCATGCTTGACAACGACAAATTACATTCTTGGGTTGTTTGTTGACTCGATAAGGCTGTCACATCAACAGCGATCATCGATTCTTGTGGGATTCTCGATTGTTAAGTGGCTGCGGGTCAATATCAACCAACCAATGGGGGCAGAATCATTAACAATAATAGAGATTGTTTTGACCAACATCCCATTAATGCTGACCAACATCCTATGATTTCATCTATGAGTATTCAACCAACAATAGTCGATCAAGGTCTCACATCAACCGAAGTTTTCGAACGTTGTTGCGCAGGTGACGGCAGTCGCCACCTGGGCTCATCCACCGGCACTGCCCCAGGACCTGCCTCAGGGGCCACGACTGCCCCCCTCCGGGCCAGCAAGCTTTCGGCCACTCGGCGGGATACAGCGCGCCAGGATGGATTGATACAGCGCGCCAGGTGGTTTCTCAACATGGAGGTATCCCCAAAATGGTTGGTTTATTGCTATAAATGGCTAAGATTGGATGATTGGCGGGTACCCCTATTTTGGATGGATATGGCGAGCTGGGTCAAGCAGTTAACCAACCAATTTCATCGTGGAGATTGACCAACAATAGCAGTGGGAAAACAATGGTGATAGTGGTGATTTGTAGTGGCTATCCCTTCATGGTGATTCATAGTGGTTAGTAAGGGTGGTTAAGAGCAGTTTATGAGGATAAACAACAGTTAGTGATGGTGAATCATAGCTAGTAACGTCAATAGCATCCAAATGGATACATAGCAATTCAGATATCAACGGTTTGGAGCAGTTGACCACAAATGTTCAAGCACGCACCAAATTCACAAGCCCCTCAATTTGATTAGAGCGATTGATATTTGGGTGATATTTGGTACGGATCTGTTTTCATAATTTTCAACATGAACAATTGGTAACGGAAAATGGTGTCGTCATCCCTTACAGCAAAAATCGATGGGCAACACCAGCGACTTTTGGGAACTTCGCCATTTCCCTTGAGTTTCTTGACTCCTGTAGCCATGGTCAACGCAATGCGGTCAACACACTTCACCCTGCTGCGGTTCACATTCGCACCATTGCAGTAGCAGATCTCCGAGGTTCGGCATT